>JBAMBR010006134.1:0-12104 GCA_037044475.1 Zaprionus obscuricornis | reverse complement strand
AAGAGGTGGGCTGGGGGCACTTTTTGAATGCTGTGGGCTGTGGGCTGTGGGCGTGTCATATTGAACATTAGCTAAAGCACAAGTGAGCCGCAACGAATCGGTTCGAATCGAATTGAATTACCAACGAACCTAAGGCCTTTGGTAAGTAAGTATGTTTTACTACGTATGGGTGTGTAAGTATCAGTGTGGGTAAATATATATGTGTGTGTGTGTGTGTGTGTATGTGTTTCGTGCAGTGACAGCAACAGCGACAAAGTTGATTTATCAGTTTGGTGGCCATTAATCATCACAGAGACAAGTTGGACAGCCAACGGACCAGCTGGGGTCAACAAATGTTGCTGTTAACGCTTGGGCCTGAATAGGAGGCTATTGGGCAGTACAGGACAGTATGGGACAGGCTAAGAGACGGCAGAGAACAGAGCAGGATAACGTAACACATACACATCGCGGGACTTGTGCTGGAAATGTCCCTACGCATCAGCGCGCCAAGCAATTTCTTTATTTCTTTTAGCACAGATGAAAGAGAATGAAAACGTTAGTAAGGTGTGCGGACAATGTGAGAGAATGAGAAAGTAAGGCTTAAAATACGAGTATTAGCTAGTGCCATCTAATAACCCATAAGACTACAATTTGTGACAGAATGGCAATGGTTTTATGTCAGATGCCATGCCAACCCCCCAAACGCAACAGTCCCCATATTCTACCCACATCATTCCATTTACTGGCGTCACCTGGATTCGATTTGTTTTGCATTAGAGTTAGCGCGTTTCCCCCTTCAGTTTCTGCATACACCATCATTGTGCATAAACCTCAAGCGGGTATTCAGGCCATTGGCTAAAAATTTCTTGGTTGCATTTCAATTCACAGCACATAAACCGACAAATCGCCTATGGAAAAAGTTTTGCAGAATTCTCTTTCTGCTGGTGTTCCGCTTCTATCCAAGCTTCTCAACTTCTACACCTTTCTCTAGCTTATGCTGTGGCTCGTGTTCGTTTTGGGGCGATTTATCTGAGCCGCGCAGGTGACACGTAGTGCAAAATGTGCAAAATTGTCGACGAAATATATTGGCTCAGTCATTAGAGAGCCAGCAGTTGGAGCTATACATGTTAAACGGCCAAATCGATAGCAACACATGCTATGATTGGCAGCTACACCTAAAGCTATGTAGGCCCAGAAACAGAGACACATGCAATGTCAAGAGCAAAAAGCTAAGACCTTAAAAGATCTGTCTTTAAAGGTGCTGGTTTAAGCCCTATAGTTAATGCATTCAAGATTTCTTGTCATAATTCTTTATATTCTTTTTCTAGACAAACATTACAATTCCCTCAGTCTATGTCAGGGACAGCAGGTATACTACTATTGAATTTGGAAAAATCAATTATTTAAAGTTTCCAGTACGTTACTTATTTACTTATTTTTGGTAAGGTCCTAGAAACTTGAAGTCTCTAGCTCTTATAGTCCCCGAGATCTGTGTGTTCATACGGACGTACAGACGGACAGACGGACATGCTCCAATCGACTTGGCTGTTGATCCTGAGTCATAATATATATACTTTATGGTGTCGGCCACGCCTCCTTATGGGTGTTACATACATTTGCTCTTGTCACTAACCCAATATACTCTCTGTACCCAATGGGCACCGAGTATAAAAATTAGTGTATCGATTTTCCATACTGTGTCTATAATATGTCTTATGAGTCATTGTCGCTATTTAATTGCATATCATAGAAACGTTAACAGTTGTTACATTTTTTTTTTTTAATGAAAGTCACTAAAATGAATAAAATAACAAAATTTGCTGATTAATACGAATTTTATTCGGTAGTCAAAATTCATGTTTTGTAAAAAAGAAACATTGAAAAAAAAAGTTTACCATAGAGTAAAAACTCGGAAGTCCAATAAAATGCCGAATTTTAATATTTTACTCGGTTAAATGAATATGGCTCAATTTTTTCGATATCAACCATGATCAATTCGTCTCGAGTTACTCCCCCACTCTCCAAGTCATACTCAGATAAATATATTTTTGCACTCATATATGAAAAGAAATATAAACTGATTAATGTAATATCAACATATTTAACAAATTTTTTATTTGCTTAAATTTGGGAACATAAGTCAAATACTTGTATGATTGACAGCACTCCGTAAAGAATAGCAATGGCAGCATTAATTTACGCACATTCTTGTCAAATCTCTTCTAAGTCACAATTTTTAAGCCGATATAAGTTGACAAAAGCAGTAGATTGTTGTTGCTGTTGTAGCTCCTTCTATTCCCATGGAATGAGTTCATTGTATGTGTTCTCGATTATGCCAAAAGCTTTGGTTAAGCTAAGCTATTTAAATTTTGCAGGACGCGGCAAATTGCTGCCATCAACGAATATTTTGGTCCGAATGCGCCCCTTTTCCCTTACTAGAGATCAAGTTTTCTCTTTCCTTTTGCCATAGCAGCTAGAGCCTAATGTCAATTCAGGCGCCAAATTCTGACACCCCCAATGACAACTACATCTCAGCTACCCTATTCCATTTTTTTTTCCCACCATCATCTCCCACCACGCATCGAATGTGATCACACAAAAACCCAATTAAAAAGTTTGCATTTTTATGCCTCAGTCCAATAAAAGACACTAACAATTCCTACAAAATAACGAGATTTTCAGGCAGATTGGCAGGACTACTTGGACGACAATGAGTGGCCAAGGGAAATATGGTGCGTAAGTGGGGTTACTGTCGGAAAGAAAATGGTAGAAGTGAAAAACGTGCGGAAATCTGTTTGTCAAATAATTTTTCACAGCATTTGCCAAGGAGCAGCAACAATAACGTAGAATGGTGAAAATGAAAAAGAAAACGCAGAGAAAGCAAAAGCAAAAAAGGAAGCAATGGTATCTTCGGCAAGCAGAAGATTTCATACTCTAGAAAGTTTTAAGGAAATGTTATAAAGTTATATAAAAACGTCATTTATGACTTAGGGGAGCGTGGGGTAACTCGGGACATTTTTTTTTTTAACCTATATATTATTCATATGCCAAAAATGTTTGAGTATGTTATATACCGTTTTGGAGCTGGAGTTTTAGGCTTTCTTAGAACTTAAATTCGTTGGAAAAGAACAAATACAAAAAAAGTTATAGTAGTTCTAAAAACATGTCTTAAAAATTTTATTTTAAAAAATTTTAGTTACTTTTTATGAAAGTCAGTATACTGGATAAAATAATTACATAATTTCCTGATTAATACAAATATTATTCGGTGGTCAAATTTGATGGTTTTTAAAATAGAAAAATTGAAATGACTCCATTGAAGAAAAGGTTTACCACAGAGTAAAAACTCGGAAATCAAATAAAATGCCGAATTTTAATATTTTACCCATTCAAATGACTGACTGAAAACGTCGACCTATAATCTATCTATTATTCATTTAATATAATATGGCTTAATTTTTGCGATATCAACTATTGATCAATTCGTTCCCAGTCTCGAGTTCCCCACGCTCCCCTATTATTTATTTGTTCATATTATATAAGGACAGTTTGTGACTGATCGGTACATTCACAGCACCACTATTCTATATCAATGGGTCTCGTCTAGTTTCGACTTAGAATATATAACAATTGGTATTAATGGTAATATTAACGTCAATTTTTATACATCTAATTTTGATAGCTAACTAATTGATAAGCTAATTTGTGTAGCAAAAGACAAATAGACCGAATGAAAAAGGTTTGGAATAATCTTCTTATGCTGAAGAACAATATATAACATATACGGGAATATTGCTAAGACTTATTTTGTGAGTTACAAAGTTCTGGGCATAAGTTAAATTATCCTTGCAAGTGTATACAAAATGAAAAATGCTGATATAGCAAGTCAAATGACGTAGTCAACAAAAGGCAGGGAGTCAGCATGATGGAGGTCAACAGTCGTGGCCAGTCGAAAGAACTACAAATAAGGAAAATACGAGAAAATGGAAATGTGACATTTACGCGTTTTGCGAGCTTAGATCGAGTTAATATCACGGCACGTACCACGGCCTGGTCATACTGTAGAGTGGAAGGTGGGCTGAGGAGCGATAGGAGTAATGCAGAGTAGAGACTGAGAGAGAGAGAGAGAGAGAGCCAAAAAAGCAATTAGAAAGGCGCAGTGGGACTGGATAGGGTATGAAAGGGACAGATAATGAATATATGGAGAATGGGAGAAAAAGAGATAGAGATAGCAAGAAAAACGTCGGTGGCAGCTGTTACATCAGCAGCCAAAACATTGTTAAGTTACTTTTTGAATTTTAATTATTTCTTTTGGCCTTTCGCCCACTCATCTCTGTACATATATGTATACCATACATACTATATATCAGATGTTATGCTACTACATCTTTCTATCACTTTCTCACTCTCTGTTACTCGTTCTCTTTGACTTTCTTTCTGTATTTTATTTTTACATTTTAATTAAAACGCAGTTTGCGCTTACTTAGAAAATCATTTTGTTTCACAGTATATTTATCTTTTGGCTTTTGGTTTTAGCTTTGAGATTATTTGTTGTTGCTGTTGCTATTGCAGTAGTATTTCTTGATGTTCTCAGCAGCTTCACGAATTACTGACTCTCTGTGTAACTCGCTAGCTGACTGTCACTTGAACTGACCAGTTGCCAGAACAGCAGTTCATCATTTCCACAAAATTAAAGTTAACCAGATGAAATGTTTAAATCAAAGGACAACGACAAATCCAACGTGTGAGCAATGCGAGAGGTATGAAGATGAAATAAGAATTGAGTTTTGGTCAAAAAATAATCATAAATTCTAACAAATTTAATGGACACTACTTTGAAAATATTCCTAATATCCATCTTAACCTACAGACCTACCTCTTCTGCCTACCAATTGCACTCTAGTCCCATGGCCTTGCTCTTAACCAGACCTAGCTGTCCAAAATTCCAAATGCCTTTACCTGAGCCAGACTGAATAATTAATATCGAACAAGCGGCGGACAAGTTACACACAATATCAAAAATAAATCAATAGTCGCCACGTTTATCAATTTTATATATTAATTATTATATTTTATATATACTTATGCATATTTTATTATTGATCTCTACAGCACCAGCATTAGGGATCACTAAACAAAAATAAGCAAACCGTGGACAAATATTTCCAATTCACAAAATTTACGAATTATTAGCCAACTGAACAGAGCCATATACAAAAATAGCTTGGGCAGGGGTCTAGGCTTTAGAGGCTATTATTCGTATGCCAAAAAATTTTTGAGTATGTTATATACCGTTTTGGAGATGAAGTTTTAGGCTTTCTTAGAACTTTGAACAAAGAATAAATACAAAATAAGTTATAGCGGATCTAAAAATATGTTTTAAAAATTTAATTATAAAAGGCCTGGACAAATTACTGACACAGTAAGGTAAATCGATACATTAATTTTTTTTTATTTAAATTTTAGTTAATGAAAGTATGGAGAAACGGTAACATTGGGTACCAAGAGTATATTGACTTTGTGACTGCAGCAAATGTATGCAACACCCATAAGGAGACGTGGCCGACCCCATTAAGTATATATATTCGGACTCAGGATCAATAGTGGTTCACGGTTCAAATCTCGAAGCGTTTTTATTTTTTATTTTTTTATAAATTAAATATACTCAAGGAAAATTTCATTGTCGAATCTTCTATTGAATCATTTCACACATATTTCTAACTCATATGCATATGAGTCGCATTCAGCTGTATAAACGAATCTCAAAATATAAGCGTATATTAGCATGCATTTATATAATATATGATACTTCACTTATATTTGTAGTCAAGAAATGGGATATAAGTGCACTACTTATATTACGAGTATTTACAAAGTGATATTCATAATCTTGGGCAGTCAGTGGATCTGAGAAATGACACACTCAGGCACACACTCTTTGGATGCATAACAAAAACAACAACAAGAGAGATTGTTCCATTATTTTTTCAAACCATACACTTATGACGTGCCTTTGGGTATGTGATTAATTCGTGCGTGGCTTTATAAAATTTACTAGCTATGCTTCTTTGCGTTGGGGTTATACTCGATGTTGTTGTTTTGGCTCTCATTGTTGTTTCTGCTGTTGTTTTGGAGAAGACCCTCGACAAGCGACCTAACTGTAAAGCAACAAGAATACAGAGTTAACTTTGTTTTGGCATGCCGATTATGTCACACTCTTTGCAGCCTTAAACAAAGAGTTTTTCATTTTAATTAATAAAATTATTATTTCAGCAATTGTTCTTATGATATGATTGACTATATGAAAATTGATTGATTGATTGATTAGTGTTCAACTTTTCATAAATCGTCATTAAAGTCAAATCCTGTAAGTTTTAACTGAATTGCATGTCAAAAATGTGTATAAAAATTGTATGAAGATAGATTTAAAACTTAGCGACAGAAGCTGCTGAAATGGACGAACAAATAATATGGCTTGCAATTGGCTGTTCATGCTGATCAATTAGATATATGTATATACATATATGGTATATATGGTATATATTTATATATCAATCGATCTATGTGTTGCACACTTAGGCCAACATTAATACGATTATACCCCTAATAGTGTATAAAAATGATGAAGCATAACAACAAAATATAAATCCTTTCAATTTAAATGTAACAACCAGCATAGTGCAAGCGAATGAAGCAGTACCTAATGCACCCAACAAGCTTTTCCTGGACTTATATTTCGGATGAAATGAGTAAAATTCTCAGGTCCTCATTCTTACCCTTAGTTTGCTTACTTATCGTTGTCGCCATCTTCTGTTCCCCGGCTAACAGCTTGGATCGTCAGCCAATTCAGCTTGATTGCGTTTCTAAGTTATGGTTACTGGTGCAAACTAGCTTAGTGAGTCAACATCAAATAGGAAAGCGAAAGAAGGAGAAAGACGCTGAAACAGTCCTAAATAAAGAGAATGAGCAGAGAGCAGCACGGGAATTAAAAGAGGAATTAAACTACAGTGTGCACAGTAGGAATGGGTAATGAGAGATTTTGGACAGTCAAGCACTTACATATATATATATATATATATATATATATAATATATATTTGAAAGTTGTCAGCCGCACACGCTAAACTGGCAACGTAGTAGCCAAGCGTCATGTTGCCATACAGTACGTATACTTGATTTTTCTTTTTTATATTATGCGACAAAAATGTTGAACTGAAAATGTGGTTGTGAAACTTATAATCAATGCCATGGCACACATTAGAATAAAATGCGTTTATAAAAATGATTTTTTCTTATTTAGAGCTCATCAACAGGTGCAACAGAAGCAGCAGTATCAGCAAAAAAAAAAAATAGAATCAACACCCGCCATTGAAGATAAATGGAGAAGCAACAGCAGTTGTTGACCAACTCCAAAGGCAGTGTCCTATAAAGCGAAATTATTACACAAATAAAAGTAAAAGACGATGACAACAAACGACGGCATCAACGACAGCAACAGAGACAGTGACAGCGACATCAGCAACAGTGACATCAGCAACAGCAACAGCAACAGCGACAATGACAACAACAACGACAATGACAACAACAGCGGATGAAGTGAATTGCTAAAAACAACAAAATGAAAGCAAAGGAATATAATGAAAGAGGTCGTAGTCGAAGACGAATACGCACTTTTTCACGTCGTTTCTAAAAAATGAAGCAATTAGACTTAACTGGTCCTCACTTTATATCAAGTATAATTTACATATGTACATAACATATATTCATTGCATTACAATTCAAAAAAAAAAATATTGTAAATTGTTTGGTAAATAGTATTACATTTTCATTTCCGCCAAGAAGTATGCTAATTTTTGTGTGGCAAAATGCATGTAACAGCTGAAGCTACCTTAATATTCTATTAGAGTATTTCCGAGCAAGAAAGTTGCCTCAGCTTGGGTGCTTTGGGCATTGAAGTAGTTGCCTGCGCCTGGCACTTTACGTCTCCTTCTTTGTTTGTCTCAATGACAGCAAGAACAACTGCAGCATAAAAACTCAGCGTGAGATAGTTAATTTGTTTTCACTTCAGCAACAATATCCCAGTTACCCAGCCACCAACCATAGTATCTACCATTTTCTATCTGTCCAAGCGCAGGCATACCCAGCAACTTTACAGTTTGTGGAACTCGCAGCTCTTTACAGTATGCACATTTTGGCTCATTTATTTTCAGTTTGACGCCCTGACGCTACTTATTTGCACACAGAAAGCGCAAAAACAAGTAAACAAGAATGAAACTGACAGTCACAGGGAGAGAGAGAGAAATGAAGATGAAGTGTGAGAAGAAGTGGTGAAAAGAGCTGAGAAGAGGCATTGGAGGCAGTAGCAAACAAAGATGTAGAGGTAGCCGCTGTCAAACTTCTCAAATGGCAGCGCGAAAAAAAGAATTGCAATAAAAATAAGGAAAAAACAAGTGATTGCTAGAAGGGGTTGGAAAAAAGGGTATGAGAGGTACGGCAGACAGTTGGCAATTGCAAAAAATGGTCACAAAGCCAAATTAAAAATGCAAAATGGAGGATAGTAGCGCTTAAAGGACGAAGAAGAAGAATGAGATGGAAAATATAGAAGTAGAGGTAGCGGAGGTAGTAGGGGTTCTCTGAATATAGAGCAAGTGGCAAGAAGTTTTATGGCAATGACAACATCAACATCGCTTCCTACGCAAGTGTGGGAGTGTTCGTTGCTTGATGAATAAAGGGATGAACGGGGAACTTTGGATTTGGGGGCGTTGTTATGGTCTGTGGGCAACTGCCAGAGCAAATGTTTCAATTTGGCTCTTTACCCACTTTTGTCAACTGCTGACGACGACACTTGTTGTTTGTTGTTGCTGTTACAGTCGCAATCGTTGTTGTTATTTTTGTTATTTTTGTTATTGCTGTGTCCCAACAGCAGCAACAGCCCTTGCAGTAAAAGAGCCAGAAATAGCAGCTAACAACCACCTCAACCACTCTATCCACGTGGGGAACATGCATATTTTAATTAAATTGTTTGCCAAAGCCCAGTTACTTGCTATATCCTCTTTTTAGTTTTTCATACTTCCGGCTACATCTAGAACTAAGTGGGAGACGGAAATACTGGTTCTAAATCAAGCGATTTTTTCATTATGTTGTTGTTGCTGATGTTGACCGTCGTGGTATTAAAGAGCAGCTTCGTTCTCTAGGCATTCAAAGGTATGAAAAATAAGTATAGATGCAACTTACTGATGAATGCAGCTATAAGATAACTGTCTTACATTATATTCATCAATTATTGCTTCATTTGTATAAATATAATACATTTTGCTGCATCCAAGCATTGACCATACAACTAATGAATACTTTATTTCATACACCGGACTCATGGTGCCTTGTGCATTATTTGGTGCATTAGTGAGGTGTGCAGTTTCGACCAGTAGATGACTTCTGTATGTTTAAAGGCTCATCCTACGATACAAATGATGAACGCGCGGAATGGGGAACAGCATCTACAAATAACATAACCATCATTTTAAGTTATGATAACTTCCTTCTCCGTGTCCCTTCCTTTTCCATGTCTCCAAAATATCTTAAAACCTTCTGATCTGTTTTTCTAATTATTCTCAAGAACATTTCTTTCACATTCTCAACTACAACTATTTTTCCGTGACAAAACTAAAAGAGGATTGTGATCAACAGTGGGTTCTATTTAAAAGTTTTAAATTTTGCGAAACTCTATCAATTGTTGCTGCATATATTGCATATTTATAGGCTTGTGAATATTGTACTTGTTAATAAGCTGCTTTCAAGTAACAGACGCTTTTTCTCGCTTTAACAATGATTGCTATTGTTCCCAATAAGCTGATCATGCATTGTCACATCGGTCCGATTTTGACCAAACTTAGCTGAGATGATAAATTAAGGCTGTTGGGTTCGTCCAGAAATCGAACATCGAACATGGGCTAATGTAGATGATCTGAGAAATTTTTTCAACATTATATAATAAACATGGACAACATGGAATTACTTATTGGACCCTACATTAAATTTATTTCGTATGAAATAAAAAACAGAGTTGCAAATTTGTGCAAACATACGAAATAATAATTTAATGTTATAAAATGTTATGTTAATAGAGGTAGGGGTAGACTAATTTTGCCTATGAGTTTGTAACGTCCATAAATAGGCACAACGGAATTTACAGATTTGAGTTTAGTGGCGATTTATTAATGAAAGTCATGTTTCGTTCTAATCGGATGCCTATATTATATATATATGTCAAAGGAACTTTTGTAAAAAATTTACTTTTTGTATGAATAATTTTTCTTTTATGCCGGCAAGGGTTTGACATTGTCGACATCTTCTAGTTTTTAATTACATTTAACTTGTTAAAATTACAATACAAAATTGAAATATATCATATCAACTTGCAGTTGATGCAATTTTGTATACGTCTTTTACGTACATTGGCAAAGGTTGAAACAACGTATGTAGGGCATGTGCATATGTATAATATCTAAGGAGTAAAAGGAATTTCAGTTATAGAATTTGTAACCAACAAGAAAGACGGACAGACAAAGGAACAGTGCAGGGGTAACGAAGCCACAAAATTTGATATGTTAATCCACCTTCATGGAAAAAGACAACCACGAAAGAGATGGTAGGAACGAAGTATGTGAGACACTATGGTATGTATGTATGTGAGAGCTTACGAGTAAGCCGCATGCTGAAAACGTGGAAGACAAAACTTTACAGAATTTATCAATGAGTTCTTTCAGTATGAGTTAGTCTATCTGTGTTTCCATTTTTGCATTAGTAGCAACAAACTGAAAGCATAGAAAACAAGAAAAATTTTTTCATATTAAATGTACATTTTTGCCCAATGCTGAGTGGTGGATATATGATAAAGTTCCGATCCAAGCGGTTGAGACCTAAATACAACATATGGCTATACAACTAAGAGACTAGTAGAGCTTCATACAGACAGAAATACTGACATGAAGATTTGGAATATATCATTGATGCTGAACAAGAATATTTATACTTTGTTGGGTCTATCACAATTCCGTATAAGAATTACAAGCTCGCAGCCAAATTTTATATACTGTCTGCAAGTGTATACAAATTAACTATTGGTGTAAGGACAGCTTTGATCAAGCGAGACAGTTGCGTCTGGACTCCCCTGGTATGTCACTAACATAGTCATCGAAAAAGATCTCCGACTGGTACTAGTCGGGGACCAAGCACAGCAGCCGATATGTTGACAAGCTGGTGGCGCACCCAAACACTCTGGTGAACAGACTTGTTGATCCTCTACCCCACCGTCGACTGAAACGAATTCACCCCACCGATCTCCCCACACGTAAAATATAAGTCTTGTACATATCTTGTAAATAAATGTAAATATTTGTAAATTATTAAACATTTAAGGTCCCTCTGTAACGTCCATATGTTCACCGTTCCGAGAATGTTAAACGATCCGGTGTGATCATTTCAGACATTTGCGAAATGAACTGTTTAGTTCCTTGTTGTAATTCATCAACCGGCATCAGTTTAACATTTGGAAGGGGACATATGGTACAGAGGGACCTTAAATGTTTAATAATTTACAAATATTTACATTTATTTACAAGATATGTACAAGACTTATATTTTACGTGTGGGGAGATCGGTGGGGTGAATTCGTTTCAGTCGACGGAGGGGTAGAGGATCAACAAGTCTGTTCACCAGAGTGTTTGGGTGCGCCACCAGCTTGTCAACATATCGGCTGCTGTGCTTGGTCCCCGACTAGTACCAGTCGGAGATCTTTTTCGATGACTATGTTAGTGACATACCAGGGGAGTCCAGACGCAACTGTCTCGCTTGATCAAAGCTGTCCTTACACCAATAGTTAATTTGTATACACTTGCAGACAGTATATAAAATTTGGCTGCGAGCTTGTAATTCTTATACGGAATTGTGATAGACCCAACAAAGTATAAATATTCTTGTTCAGCATCAATGATATATTCCAAATCTTCATGTCAGTATTTCTGTCTGTATGAAGCTCTACTAGTCTCTTAGTTGTATAGCCATATGTTGTATTTAGGTCTCAACCGCTTGGATCGGAACTTTATCATATATCCACCACTCAGCATT
>JBAMBR010006130.1:0-10252 GCA_037044475.1 Zaprionus obscuricornis | reverse complement strand
ATAAACAAAACTAAATATGGAATTATGGTTGAGGTCGCGGAAATCGTGGTTTGATTTTTTTTTCTTTTTTTTTTATATGCAACTTGCTGCAAGCGAAAAGGTTTGCCAAATATCAAAGAGAAGAAAAAAAAGGTCCTTGCAGCTGACGTATCCTTGATTGTAATTACACAGCAATCTGTTCCTAATATAATCCGTAAATTCTTAATGCTTGAAGTGCCTGCCAATGTAGTGGCACCAGCAGCAATTTGAGTTTGTAGTGCAACCAACTGCTGCCACAGCAGTTGCCATATACACATACATACATATATACATATATACTTGGCTGTCTCTCTGCACAGGACATCCGATATTATATTGTTAATTCGATACTTTTAATTCGAAAACAATAAAAAACAACAACAACAGCAGTAGAAAAAAAAAAACAGGCCAGCATAAAAATCAATATCTCTCACTCAAAGTATTTTGCTTTATATTACGTTGAATTTTTAATATTTTTTTTTATTTTGCATATCTTAATACTCTGCAGCTTAGAAAAGCATATTAACAATTTTTAAATATTTTTTGAATATTTTTTTTTATATTTTTTATTTTTTTAATTTTTTTTTAATATTTTCTTATGCATATTTATTATAATAATTTTTACATATTTTTTAATATTTTTTTTAATTATTTTTATATTTTTTTAAAATATTTTTTTAATTTTTTTAAATATTTTTTTATGCATATTTATTATAATAATTTTTACATATTTTTTTAATTTTTTTTTATTTGTTTTTTTAAATATTTTATTAATTTTTTTTTTAATATTTTTTTATGCACATTTATTATAATAATTTTTACATATTTTTTTTAATATTTTTTTTATATTTTTTTAAATATTTTTTTAATTTTTTTTTAATATTTTCTTATGCATATTTATTATAATAATTTTTACATATTTTTTAAATATTTTTTTTAATATTTTTTATTCTTTTAAATATTTTTTTAATTTTTTTTTTTAATATTTTCTTATGCATATTTATTATAATAATTTGTACATATTTTTTAATATTTTTTTTAATATTTTTAATATTTTTTATTTTTTTGAATATTTCTTTATTTTTTTTTTAATATTTTTTTATGCATATTTATTATAATAATTTCATTTTCAAGTATAATTAAAAAAAAATTTGCATATGCAATTACAGCATATCTGCTCGTCGTGCATTGTTTTTTTTTTTTACTTGAAATTTTTACTGATTTATGGATGAGTTTCTTTTGCTTGTAGAACGTTTCGTTGATTATCATAATTTTTATGAAAATTATACTTAAAAAAAATAAAAAAAAAAAAATAAAAAAAATTGTACGTGGTGAATGGAAGATGAGCCGTTATTATTACTACTACAACTACTTGCAGACATCCTTCGGTTGCTCGTATCGTTTAATATATATTTACCGTTATATGTGCAGACCACACATTATGTTAATACTCATATTTTTTTGGCGCACTCAGATTGACCAGAGATTTTGTAATTTACACATTGAGGTCTGACAGAAGCAGCAGCAACAGCAGCAACACAGGTGACAACAGTTGCCAGGCGTCGCGACGACAATAATATTCAGCCATATGGGGGGGGGGGCCATAGGCAGGGAAGGGAACTTGAGTGCGACGCATGAAATGCAAAACTGTTTTAGACTATGATCAAAAAATTTCACGTGATTTTTTATTTATTTTTCTTTATGCCTGCGCTAAGCAAAGCTAAACAAACCGCAACTTGTGCACGTTTCTTTCCTTTTCTTTTCTTTTCTTTACTTTTCTTTCCTTTCCGTTATTGTATTGTATTTCCCCCTGTACAATATTTCTTAGATATATGTATAACAAAGATGCCGTATTTAATTTCGTGTTGCCAGCAGTGCTACCCGTACATATATCTATAGTCTTACATATCCTTAGTCTTATCCCCAGCCTCACTGTTTAAGTCTTTGGGCATGCATGCAGAGTATAGGAAGAAGCTGCTCTTGGAGTTTATGCCGTGTGAGGGATAAAGAATGAAAAAAAAAAGTAGAAGAAGAAGACGAATTGTTACATTTTTTATAAGATGCCTGAATAGCGTATCCTCTATGGTTTTGTAGCAGCTTCTTTTGTTCATGCCACATGCCACATGCAACGTTCAGCTAAATTAAACAAAGTAACGTTTTTTTTTTTTTTTTTTTTAATGAATTTTATTCGGTTTTTAAGCATATAAATATTGTGTAAAAAAAAATTTGCCATACATTGATGATTTGTATGTTGCACAAATTGAAGACAATTTTATGTGGAATTTTTCTATATATTTTTCAAAATTTTTTTCAACTTTCCAAAAACATTTTAAAAACATTGAATTTGCCTTCCAGTCAATAAATAATAAGACAATGAAGCAAATCTTTTACAACTACCCAAAACAATGTTGAGTTACAGTTAGTTTAGTTTGGTTTTTTTTTTTACAGTAAAATAAACGCCATATATTGTAGACATTGTTAAGGTTTTACGAAAAATTTTATAATTAATTTTCTGGTTAACATGTTTCTCATATGTGTAAATATGCGCAAAATCCATACAATACCAAAGAGTCGACCTCCACATCTCTGTTTGCCTCAGCAGCCATAAGAAGCATACATACTTGTCATAGTTGTTGTTGTTGCTGTTGTTGTTACTGACTGTTTTTGCAAAGTTCAGGAAGTGTGTTTACAAAGAAAAGCCTTTTGTACAAGTATCAGATTCCTATGATGATTAAAGACGCAACCCGTGCCGTTGATGGGGAAGTAACTGAAACATAGAGAACTAAGAAGCAAGAAGCAAGCAGCAAGTAGCAAGAACAGTGGAAAATAAATTCTCTCACTGCCTTTTGCATTTTCCATAGCAGCATATGTCGTATGTGTGTGTGTGTGCGAGTGTGTGTGTGTGTGCTAGGAATATTTATTAAAAATTTAAACATTATAAATGATGAAATGCCTCCGCTGAGAAAGATGCTGAGCTCGATGTTGAACTCTCTTATATCTTGTGGCGCCATGACTGTGCGATTTTTCGGCAATGCGCGATATAAAACCATTAAGGCTTTAAAGTTGTTACAACAACAACAGCAATAACAACAGTAACAATAACAATAAAATACGTTTACGCACTGAGATCTTGTATGTTTTCAACATCATTTACGTCTTCGATTCAATTCAATTTTTGAAATTCAAACTCTTTTTCATTTACTTTCAACTTCAACTTCAGCTTCTGCTGCTTCTGCTTTTGCTTCAGTTTTCAAATGGCGGGGGGAATCTCTGTTGTGAGACGGGGGAATCTCTGTTGTAAGAGAGTGGAAATCTCACTGTTGAGCATATTGTATAGGTAGCAATATTGCAGCGTCATGCCCATCGCTTTTATTGACTGCATCAAATGGCAAAGTCGATGTTGATGTCGATGTCGATGTTCAATTCTCAATTCAAATCCATTTGCCAGCTACTAACTTCGTCTTCTTCTTCTTTTTTCTTTTCATTCTTTTACTTCAATTGCTTGTCGTTGTGTATCCTTTTTTTTTTATAACTTCTTCTTCATCTGCTTTTTTTGTGGCCGTCATGCCATGTGATCCATCTTAATTCGTAAAACATTCGTCATCAGTTTTGGAAAATTCTATTGTGCAAAGTATTTTTTTCTTTCTTATTTGCTCGAGTTTTCCTTCATCTTCTCTGTTTTTTTTTTTTTTTTTATTGTGTGCATTTTAATTTGTATGCGATATGTTGCATAACATTGGGCGCACAAGCAGCTGAAATTTTTTTTTTTTGCGGCGTGCTGTGGTCTCTGAGCTGTAAGCTGATCGATGACATTTCTATTTGCCAAAATATATAGTACTATATATCCATGTATACAGTACGTGATGGATGGTTAGGCTTCTGTCATGTCACGCCAACAACACACAAAAAAGTAACAAAAAAAAAAAAACAAAGTGAGAGAAAGAAAAAAAAGAGTGATTTTTAGTAATCTTTATAATTTGCATTGAAAGATTGCCACAATAAAGTCAACGAGTAGAGAATAAAATCTTGTGTTCGCTTATTGCATAAATTCAATTTAAATTTTGAAAATCTTAAATAAAAAAAAAATTAAGAAATATAAATTTAATAAGCTAAATAATTTTCAGTTCTAAGCAATAGCAAACGAATAAAATTAATAAAAAATATATATAAAAAAAAGATAAATAAAATAAAAAATATATAAAATATAAAAAAGTGGCGTAAAATTAAACACAATTTTAATTTAAAAATTAAAAAAAATATTTAAAATATATAAAATGAAAATAAAAATAAATTCCAAAATAAAATAAAATAAAATCAACTTGAATAAAAAATTAAAAATACAAAAAATATAATATTAGAAAAATAAAAATATATAAAAATAAAAAAACGAAGCTGAATAAAATAAAATAAAAATTTCAGAAACAAAATATTATAATAATCAAATAATAATATATAAATAATTAATTAAAATATAATAATTAAATAATAATATATAAATAATTAATTAAAATATAATAATATTATAATAATAAAAAATAAATAATTATTTAAATTTCAATAAAAAATAAAAATGCAATACAAAAAAATTTTTTAAACAAAAATAAATAAATAAAAATAATATAAATAAAAATTTAAATAAATAAAAAAAAATATATTGAACTGAAAATAAAATGTAAAATAAAAATGGAAAAAAAATAAAATTAAAATTAAATATATAAAATAAAAATATAAAAAAATTAAAATAGAAATTAAATATATAAAATAAAAATGTAAAAAAATAAAATAAAAATAAATTAAACTGAAAATAAAATGTAAAATAAAAATAGAATAAAATAAAATTAAAATAGAATAAAATAAAATAAAAATTAAATATATAAAATAAAAATATAAAATATAAAATAAAAATTAAATATATAAAATAAAAATTAAATATATAAAATAAAAATAGAATAAAAATAAAATAAAAATTAAATATATAAAATAAAAATGGAAAAAAAATAAAATAAAAATTAAATATATAAAATAAAAATGGAAAAAAAATAAAATAAAAATTAAATATATAAAATAAAAATTAAATATATAAAATAAAAATAGAATAAAATAAAATAAAAATTAAATATATAAAATTAAATAATTAAATTAAATTAAATAAAAATTAAATATATAAAATAAAAATTAAATATATAAAATAAAAATTAAATATATAAAATAAAAATAGAATAAAATAAAATAAATATAGAATAAAATAAAATAAAAATTAAATATATAAAATAAAAATAGAATAAAAATCAAATTGAATTATAATTTTTTTTCTTTTTTTTTTGATTATAGCATAAATCATAAATCATAAATTTCTATTTTAATTATTATTAAATATAAAAAAAATAAAATAATTATCGCTTAAATTATAATTTCCATTTTAATAAATTTATTTGATTGATCATTAGTTGAAAATTGAAAGTGGTTTAATATGAAATTCAAAATTCTGTCATTGTTTCATTTTAATATTTAAATTAAATATCAACTCTAAGGGCAGAGGCAGAATGTTTGTATGATTTATACACTATAATTTTCAACTAATGATAATTAAATAATTTTATTTCAATTTGATATTTTACATTTTTATTTTATATCAATTTAATTTTTATTTTATTTATTAAATTTCTATTTATATTATTTTATATTTATTTAATTTTTATTTTAATTTATTTTTATTCATTTTTATTTTATATATTTAATTTTTATTTTATTATATTTAATTTTTATTTAATTTAATTTAATTATTTATTTATTATTTATTTAATTTTATTCTATTTTAATTTTATTTTATATATTATTATTTAATTTTATATTATTTAATTTAATTTTTATTTTATTTTTTTTTACATTTTTATTTTATATATTTTAATTTTTCTAATATTATATTTTTTGTATTTTTAATTTTTTATTCAAGTTGATTTTATCTTATTTTATTTTCGAATTTATTTTTATTTTCATTTTATATATTTTAAATATTTTTTGTAATTTTTAAGTTTATTTATTACTCAAATTTTATTTCATTGTGTTTAATTTTACGCCACTTTTTTATATTTTATATATTTTTTATTTTATTTCTCTTTGATTTATTATATATATTTTTTATTAATTTTATTCGTTTCGCTATTGCTTAGAACTGAAAATTATTTAGCTTATTAAATTTATATTTCTTAATTTTTTTTTTATTTAACATTTTCAAAATTTAAATTGAATTTATGCAATAAGCGAACACAAGATTTTATTCTCTACTCGTTGACTTTATTGTGGCAATCTTTCAATGCAAATTATAAAGATTACTAAAAATCACTCTTTTTTTTCTTTCTCTCACTTTGTTTTTTTTTTTTTGTTACTTTTTTGTGTGTTGTTGGCGTGACATGACAGAAGCCTAACCATCCATCACGTACTGTATACATGGATATATAGTACTATATATTTTGGCAAATAGAAATGTCATCGATCAGCTTACAGCTCAGAGACCACAGCACGCCGCAAAAAAAAAAAATTTCAGCTGCTTGTGCGCCCAATGTTATGCAACATATCGCATACAAATTAAAATGCACACAATAAAAAAAAAAAAAAAAACAGAGAAGATGAAGGAAAACTCGAGCAAATAAGAAAGAAAAAAATACTTTGCACAATAGAATTTTCCAAAACTGATGACGAATGTTTTACGAATTAAGATGGATCACATGGCATGACGGCCACAAAAAAAGCAGATGAAGAAGAAGTTATAAAAAAAAAAGGATACACAACGACAAGCAATTGAAGTAAAAGAATGAAAAGAAAAGAAGAAGAAGAAGACGAAGTTAGTAGCTGGCAAATGGATTTGAATTGAGAATTGAACATCGACATCGACATCAACATCGACTTTGCCATTTGATGCAGTCAATAAAAGCGATGGGCATGACGCTGCAATATTGCTACCTATACAATATGCTCAACAGTGAGATTTACCACTCTCTCACAACACAGATTCCCCCCGCTCTCTGACAACAGAGATTCCCCCCGCCGTTTGAAAACTGAAGCAAAAGCAGAAGCAGCAGAAGCTGAAGTTGAAGTTGAAAGTAAATGAAAAAGAGTTTGAATTTCAAAAATTGAATTGAATCGAAGACGTAAATGATGTTGAAAACATACAAGATCTCAGTGCGTAAACGTATTTTATTGTTATTGTTACTGTTGTTATTGCTGTTGTTGTTGTAACAACTTTAAAGCCTTAATGGTTTTATATCGCGCATTGCCGAAAAATCGCCCAGTCATGGCGCCACAAGATATAAGAGAGTTCAACATCGAGCTCAGCATCTTTCTCAGCGGCGGCATTTCATCATTTATAATGTTTAAATTTTTAATAAATATTCCTAGCACACACACACACACACACACACATAGATACGACATATGCTCCTATGGAAAATGCAAAAGGCAGTGAGAGAATTTATTTTCCACTGTTCTTGCTACTTGCTTCTTGCTTCTTAGTTCTCTATGTTTCTGTTACTTCCCCATCAACGGCACGGGTTGCGTCTTTAATCATCATAGGAATCTGATACTTGTACAAAAGGCTTTTCTTTGTAAACACACTTCCTGAACTTTGCAAAAACAGTCAGTAACAACAACAGTAACAACAACAACAACAACAACAACAACTATGACAAGTATGTATGCTTCTTATGGCTGCTGAGGCAAACAGAGATGTGGAGGTCGACTCTTTGGTATTGTATGGATTTTGCGCATATTTACACATATGAGAAACATGTTAACCAGAAAATTAATTATAAAATTTTTCGTAAAACCTTAACAATGTCTACAATATATGGCGTTTATTTTACTGTAAAAAAAACCAAACTAAACTAACTGTAACTCAACATTGTTTTGGGTAGTTGTAAAAGCTTTGCTTCATTGTCTTATTAGTTATTGACTGGAAGGCAAATTCAATGTTTTTAAAATGTTTTTGGAAAGTTGAAAAAAATTTTGAAAAATATGTAGAAAAATTCCACATAAAATTTTCTTCAATTTCTGCAACATACAAATAATCAATGTGTGGCAACTTTTTTTTTACACAATATTTATATGCTTAAAAACCGAATAAAATTCATTAAAAAAAAAAAAAAAAAAAAACGTTACTTTGTTTAATTTAGCTGAACGTTGCATGTGGCATGTGGCATGAACAAAAGAAGCTGCTACAAAACCATAGAGGATACGCTATTCAGGCATCTTATAAAAAATGTAACAATTCGTCTTCTTCTTCTACTTTTTTTTTTCATTCTTTATCCCTCACACGGCATAAACTCCAAGAGCAGCTTCTTCCTATACTCTGCATGCATGCCCAAAGACTTCAACAGTGAGGCTGGGGATAAGACTAAGGATATGTAAGACTATAGATATATGTACGGGTAGTACTGCTGGCAACACGAAATTAAATACGGCATCTTTGTTATACATATATCTAAGAAAAATTGTACAGGGGGAAATACAATACAATAACGGAAAGGAAAGTAAAGTAAAGTAAAGAAAAGAAAAGGAAAAGAAACGTGCACAAGTTGCGGTTTGTTTAGCTTTGCTTAGCGCAGGCATAAAGAAAAATAAATAAAAAATCACGTGAAATTTTTTGATCATAGTCTAAAACAGTTTTGCATTTCATGCGTCGCACTCAAGTTCCCTTCCCTGCCTATGGCCCCTCCTATGCCTGAATATTATTGTCGTTGCGACGCCTGGCAACTGTTGTCACCTGTGCTGCTGCTGCTGTTGCTGCTGCTGTCAGACCTCAATGTGTAAATTACAAAATCTCTGGTCAATCTGAGTGCGCCAAAAAAATATGAGTATTAACATAATGTGTGGTCTGCTCATATAACGGTAAATATATATTAAACGATACGAGCAACCGAAGGATGTCTGCAAGTAGTTGTAGTTGTAGTAGTAATAATAACGGCTCATCTTCCATTCACCACGTACAATTTTTTTTTTCATTTTTTTTTATTTTTTTAAGTATAATTTTCATAAAAATTATGATAATCAACGAAACGTTCTACAAGCAAAAGAAACTCATCCATAAATCAGTAAAAATTTCAAGTAAAAAAAAAAAACAATGCACGACGAGCAGATATGCTGTAATTGCATATGCAAATTCTTTTTAATTATACTTGAAAATGAAATTATTATAATAAATATGCATAAAAAAATATTAAAAATAAAAATAAAAATGAAACAAAATAAAAAATATTAAAAAAATTAAAAAATATTAAAAACATTTAAAAAAATATTAAAAAAATATATTAAAAAAATATTTAAAAATTATTATAATAAATATGCATAAAAAAATATTAAAAAAAAATTAATGAAATATTTTAAAAAAAAAATAAAAAATATTAAAAAAAAATTTAAAAAAATATGTAAAAATTATTATAATAAATATGCATAAAAAAATATTAAAAAAAAAATTAAAAAAATATTTAAAAAATAAAAATAATTAAAAAAAATATGTAAAAATTATTATAATAAATATGCATAAAAAAATATTTAAAAAAATTAAAAAAATATTTTAAAAAAATATAAAAATAATTAAAAAAAATATTAAAAAATATGTAAAAATTATTATAATAAATATGCATAAGAAAATGTTAAAAAAAAATTAAAAAAATAAAAAATATAAAAAAAAATATTCAAAAAATATTTAAAAATTGTTAATATGCTTTTCTAAGCTGCAGAGTATTAAGATATGCAAAATAAAAAAAAATATTAAAAATTCAACGTAATATAAAGCAAAATACTTTGAGTGAGAGATATTGATTTTTATGCTGGCCTGTTTTTTTTTTTCTACTGCTGTTGTTGTTGTTTTTTATTGTTTTCGAATTAAAAGTATCGAATTAACAATATAATATCGGATGTCCTGTGCAGAGAGACAGCCAAGTATATATGTATATATGTATGTATGTGTATATGGCAACTGCTGTGGCAGCAGTTGGTTGCACTACAAACTCAAATTGCTGCTGGTGCCACTACATTGGCAGGCACTTCAAGCATTAAGAATTTACGGATTATATTAGGAACAGATTGCTGTGTAATTACAATCAAGGATACGTCAGCTGCAAGGACCTTTTTTTTCTTCTCTTTGATATTTGGCAAACCTTTTCGCTTGCAGCAAGTTGCATATAAAAAAAAAAAGAAAAAAAAATCAAACCACGATTTCCGCGACCTCAACCATAAT
>JBAMBR010006129.1:0-14773 GCA_037044475.1 Zaprionus obscuricornis | reverse complement strand
TAAAAAAAATATTAAAAAAAATATGTAAAAATTATTATAATAAATGTGCATAAAAAAATATTAAAAAAAAAATTAATAAAATATTTAAAAAAACAAATAAAAAAAAATTAAAAAAATATGTAAAAATTATTATAATAAATATGCATAAAAAAATATTTAAAAAAATTAAAAAAATATTTTAAAAAAATATAAAAATAATTAAAAAAAATATTAAAAAATATGTAAAAATTATTATAATAAATATGCATAAGAAAATATTAAAAAAAAATTAAAAAAATAAAAAATATAAAAAAAAATATTCAAAAAATATTTAAAAATTGTTAATATGCTTTTCTAAGCTGCAGAGTATTAAGATATGCAAAATAAAAAAAAATATTAAAAATTCAACGTAATATAAAGCAAAATACTTTGAGTGAGAGATATTGATTTTTATGCTGGCCTGTTTTTTTTTTTCTACTGCTGTTGTTGTTGTTTTTTATTGTTTTCGAATTAAAAGTATCGAATTAACAATATAATATCGGATGTCCTGTGCAGAGAGACAGCCAAGTATATATGTATATATGTATGTATGTGTATATGGCAACTGCTGTGGCAGCAGTTGGTTGCACTACAAACTCAAATTGCTGCTGGTGCCACTACATTGGCAGGCACTTCAAGCATTAAGAATTTACGGATTATATTAGGAACAGATTGCTGTGTAATTACAATCAAGGATACGTCAGCTGCAAGGACCTTTTTTTTCTTCTCTTTGATATTTGGCAAACCTTTTCGCTTGCAGCAAGTTGCATATAAAAAAAAAAGAAAAAAAAATCAAACCACGATTTCCGCGACCTCAACCATAATTCCATATTTAGTTTTGTTTATTGTTTCGCTCCTGTTGCAACATTTATAAGTGCATGCGCCTTACAATGGCAAAAAGCAACCGCATTATAAGTATTCGCCATTCGCATTACTCATTCTTCTCTCTCTCTCTACATTAGATTCGTTTTTATAAAGATTTTATTCGGGGTCGTTGCCATAAAAGAACCGCTGCGCTCCTTTACTCTACGCGCTCCTCTGCTCTACACGGTGCTGGGATTCTTAAGGATTTATAAAATAATGGCACGAAATATGTTTTTTTATAGAACTCTTCATTGTTATTTTTCTTTACTGCTCTTGTTATTTTTTTTGCCTCTCTCTCTCTCACTCTTTCTCACTCTTGTTCTACTTTTTTTTTGAAGAAGAATTTAAACACAAAAGATAAGCGTTCCCTTTGCAGGAATTACATTTGGAACTGTTATGGAACTGCAACAGATGTACCATTTAATATGAAATCAATTGATCTATTATTATTATTATAGAAAGCAAAAGCAATGATCCCATATTATATATACCTATATATATCGCTATCTCTTTTACTCTTTTACTATGAGAAAAGCTAGAATTTTCGTAGATTATTGTAAATTTCATGTAAGGCTTGTAAAAAAAACTTATGTTGTCTCTCACTTTCTCTGCCTATCTTTACCTTTGCCTTTCTCTTTCTGTATATCTTACTCTTTCCTTCTCTCTCTCTCTCTCTCCCTCGGTGTCTCTTTCTCTCTCTCTCTCTCTCCCTCGGTGTCTCTTTCTCTCTCCCTCTCTATATGTCCGCCTATTTCTTTCACTCACTCTGCTTCTGTCTTTCTCTTTCTCTTTCTCTTTATCCCTATCCCTGTCCCTGTCCCTGTCCCTGTCCCTATCCCTGTCCCACTCAATCCTCTCTCTCCCAGTCCTTCACGTCTCTCTCTCTCTATCTCTCCCTGTCTCATTCTACATCTCTCTCTCTCTCTCTCTCTTCCTCTCACTCTGTCATTCCCCTCCCCCCCTCTCTCCCTCTCTCTCTCTCTATCTCTCCCTGTCTCATTCTACATCTCTCTCTCTCTCTCTCTCTCAGTCTGTCTCTTTCTCTCTCCCTTTCTATATGTCTGCCTATCTCTTTCACTCACTCTGCCTCTTTCCTTCTCTTTGTCCCTATCCCTGTCCCAATCCCTGTCCATATCCCTGTCTCTATCCCTGTCCCTGTCCATATCCCTGTCCCTGTCCCTGTCCCTGTCCCTATCCCTGTCCCTGTCCCTGTCCCTGTCCCTGTCCCTATCCCTATCCCTATCCCTGTCCCTATCCCTGTCCCACTCAATGCTCACTCTCCCAGTGCTTCTCACTATCCGTCTCTCTCTCTCTCTCTCTTTCTCTCTCCCTCTCTATATGTCTGTCTACCTCTTTCACTCACTCTGCCTCTTTCTTTCTCTTTTCCCTGTCCCTATCCCTGTCACTGTCCCTCTCAATCCTCACTCTCCCAGTCCTTCACAATATCCGTCTCTCTTTTTTCCTCTATCTCTATCCCTGTCTTATTCTACATCTCTCTCCTTCTCTCTCTCTTCCTCTCACTCTGTCATTCCCCTCCTCTCTCTCTCTCTTCCTCTCCATCTCTCTCTCTCTCTTTCTCTGTCTCTGTGTAACTCGCCGACACTGAGCTGTCACCACAAACGCCAAACGCCAAATTCTTTTCATGACTTTCCTCTATACTTAAAGTCAATTTTCACAGAAGAAGAAGAAGAAGAAGAAAAAAAAAACCGCCAATTTGCTTGCCGCAGCCAACACAGGCAGGCAACATGACAGTCGAACAAGCGAACGTTGCAAGGCAATGCAAGGCAAGCAACGCAAAACGTCGCATCGTCGCATCAGTTGGCAAGAGACACGTGAACACATTTTGCCCTCTCAACGATGTTTTTCACTCTCTCCTACATATGGCGCTGGCTCTGGCACAGACTCTATCACTATCTCTGTCTTAGGCTGAGACTGAGACTGAGACTGAGAGTCTGAAGTCAAGGCTTGGGCTCTATAAATCAGTTGTGCGGCTTTTAATAAATTGTAATTGAGTCGCGAATTGCGACTGATGCCATGTGCATCAGTTGATAGATACGTTTGAATCCTCAGGTTATTTAACTTTTAAAGCCGCTAACACATGCTAGCTGAAACTCAACTTGCAACTTGCAGTATTGCAGTATTGCAACGACTTGCAACTTGCGTATCGCGTGCGGGAATGCAGACGAAGAGGTGATCAACAGTCGATCCTTATGTCGATGACGACGACTACGACGACGACGTCGACGACCCTAAACAATACTCTTGTTGTTGTTGTTGTTGTTTGTTATTGTTGTTGTTGCTCAAACAATTCTCTATGCAGCAATTAAATATAGTTTTAATACACTGAAATTAATCTAAAAAAAAAAAATAAAAAATAAAAATAAAATAAAATACCAAAAAAAATATTAGCTAAATCTTTAATAAATTTGAAGCTATATTTGTTTAACATTTACTGTAAATATATAAAAAAAAAATAAAATAAAATAAAATAAAATAACAAAAAAAAAAAATATTAGCTAAAACTTTGATAAATTTGAAGCAATATTTGTTTAACATTTGCTTTAAACATATATGAAAAAAAAAAAAAAAAAAAAAAAATTACCAAAAAAAAAAAAATTCAGTTAAATCTTTAATAAATTTGAAGCAATATTTGTTTAACATTTACTGTAAATATATAAAAAAAAAAAAATAAAATAAAATACCAAAAAAAAAAAATGCAGCTAAATCTTTAATAAATTTGAAGCTATATTTGTTTAACATTTGCTGTAAATATATAAAAAAAAAATAAAATAAAATAAAATAAAATAACAAAAAAAAAAAATATTAGCTAAAACTTTGATAAATTTGAAGCAATATTTGTTTAACATTTGCTTTAAACATATATGAAAAAAAAAAAAAAAAAAAAAAAAATTACCAAAAAAAAAAAAATTCAGTTAAATCTTTAATAAATTTGAAGCAATATTTGTTTAACATTTACTGTAAATATATAAAAAAAAAAAAATAAAATAAAATACCAAAAAAAAAAAATATTAGCTAAATCTTTGATAAATTTGAAGCTATATTTGTTTAACATTTACTGTAAATATATAAAAAAAAAATAAAAATCAGATAGAAATTTACAAGCTGCAAGCAGAAACCAATCAACATTCTCAGTCCTAGCTATGCTCAAAGTTAATTTCTTTACGATTAATAAGCATCACGCCTTCCATACACTACAGCACAAGAAATACGCAGAAGAAGTTGGAGATGAAGTAGACGAAGTAAGTAGAAGATTTTCAACTAGTAGTAGTAGTAGTAGTAGTAGTAGTACGAGAAGCTAAAGGTTAGATATACAAAAACAAATGCAAAGGCATTACAAATTGAAAGTTATCCTCATTCGTTTGCCGTAGCAAATCGTTCGATCGATTACCTAGATACGAATTAATTCAATATCAACGGGGAAGCAGCCAAAAACTTGTCTAGATACCTAAATGTAATTATAAATTAAGTTATTCTATTATTGTCTCTACACAATTTGAACTTTAAGTTAAGCATTTAAAATATCCGATACTATATATATATATTTGATCCTTTCACATAGTGAAATTTAACAGCTGTTAAAGTAATAAAAAAAAAAAATAAAATATATAAAAAGAGAAGAAGAAAGAAAAAAATCGGCAAAAGTTAAAGTTAAAACTATAATTGGAATACATTTAACACAAAATATGATTGCCACAATTTTAGGTTGCAGAATAACACAAAACCCTGAAATCAACTAAACGTTTTCACGTTATTTCTGTTATTTTGCCCAAAAATAAACGAGAGAGACAAAGAGTTCTGCCCATCTAATATTTAAGTAAAACGATCGAGAAACGTTCAAAATCGACACAGGTTCATCTTCTTCTCTCCTTATGGCATGCCCCGAAGGTGCGACCTCTCTAATATATATACAGACACACGCGCACACACACGCGCACACACACACACGCACACAGAAAGACAGCAATCAATAACATTCCATTTAATTTCAACTTTTTGCATGGACTTTGAAAACGAGTCCAAATCAAAAATATGTGCGAATCAAAAATAAAACTAAGAAAACTTTGCAAACTGTTCAAAGTTGAAGTTTCGACGTTATTAATACCCTTTAACAAGGTCATGCAGGAGATTTTTAGAAATAGGTATAGCTAGTTTTTGCTGTCAAGTCAATCTTAGAATATAGTATAGAATTTCTGCAGCCAATGCAGGCAAAAGAGTTTCTGGAAATAAATATAGAGAAAATTCTACAGCGAATTTAAAGTTAAGGACTTTTTGTATATAGTAGATATAGGATTTCTTCTGCCAATTCAAGCTGAAGAACTTCTGACAATTGGCATAGATTTTTTTTGTCTACAAATTAAAAAATATATAGAAAGATTCCATTTCGTATTTAGATTAGGAAATTTCTTTCGCCAATTCAAGCTGAAGACCTTCTGAAAATTGGCATAGATTATTTTTTCTACAAATTCAAAAATATATAGAAAGATTCCACAAATTCATATATTTCTTTCGCCAATTCAATCTGAAGACGCTCCTAAAATAGAAATATAAAATATTTTCTATAAATTCAAAAATATATAGAAAGATTCCAATTCGTATTTAGATTAGGAAATTTCTTTCGCCAATTCAAGCTGAAGGCGCTACCAAAATATAAATATAAAATATTTCCTACAACTTCAAGAATATATAAAAAGAATCCTTTGTCAATTCCAATGATAGAAAACTTTAGCTGTCAGTTTAAATATTCCCTTAAAAATTCCTTAGAATTGAACAATGTAGGGTATAAAAAAAATAAAGTTAAATCAATAATTGAGGTCAAACACAAATGGTATATTTAGAGCTGAAATAAAAAAAAAAACAGAAATGCTTGATCACGAGGTTTTTGACGAACAAATATACGTGATCGTTTAACTGTAAATTAAATATAATTTAGTAATAATCATAATTATAATAATACATGTGTGTGTGTGTGTCTTGTGTTTTGTTGCCTCTTTGAAATTTCACTATGTGAATGTGAATGTGCCAAGATTAAGCTGATCCCCAAACTAAACTAAATCACAGACTTTCAGACACATAAATTATCAGCAGAAAAAAAAAAACATTCTTTTTGACTGGATAAGTCTAACTGTTAAATGTCTAGAGTGCCGTGAAAACAAGCTAAAGATATCAAATTTAACATTTCAGTTTTCAATGCTATGCTTGAAGAATATTAAATTTATTTCAACCACGCTTCCTTTGGCCATAACTATGGCAACAAGTTGAAACATGAAAATGAAACTTTTTCAACTGTGAGAATTTTGCCGTATCAAGTTTTTTTTTTTTTGAAAGTGTTTCAGTCAGCAGAAGAAGAAGATGCAGTAAAATATGTTGTAAAATTTTTTATTAAAATGTCAATGTAGCCCAAGAAATTAAAACAAAATTTGTAATTAAATATATTTATGCAATAATAGTTTATTATATATATTTTAATGTTATTTGTAAACGTTTTTTTTTTTTAAATTTTTTTTTTTTTGTTTTTTTTTTACTTTATTTTCGATATAGTTTTTGCTGTTTTTCTAGTGGCTTTGCGTTATTTATTTATTTTTTTTTGTTTTATTTTGTTCACATTTGTGTTATTTATTTTTCTGTTATTTATTGTAATAATAGAGAGCGACAAATGTAGCACAATATAAGTTTTACAATATTGTTTTTTTTTGTTTGTTGTTTATTGTTATTTTTGCATTGCAACATTATGTGTGTGTGTGTGTGTGTGTCTGTGTGTTTGTGTGTCTGTGTGATTAGGTGATATGACTAAAGTTAAATGTAAATGTTAATAGTAGTAGTAGTAGTATTAGTATTAGTAGTAGTATGTTTATGTTTATGTTTATGTTTATGTTTATGTATGTTATTTTATTTTTTTTTTTTTCTGTTATGTTTAATGTATACTATATATGGTATATAATAGCATGTGAAGCGTTTAAATAGCCATTTGATTTTTTTTTTTTTTTTGTGTCTTTGTCAAATGTTGTGCAATTGCCGAGTTTCATTATTTTTTTTTTATATTTTTATTTTTATTTATTTTTCATTTTGCATATAAATTATTAATGTATGTCAAAATGTATTTCATTTTATTTTTATTTTTCTCAATTTGTAAATTTATATAATTATGTATATATATATTTTATTATATATGTGTATGTGTATGTGTTTGTGTATGTGTTTGTGTAACTAAATGAAATACTCGTACATCAGATTAAGCTAATTTATTATATTATTAAATATTAAATACTATTCATATAATTATATATATATATATATATGCATGTATGTATGTATGTTTATATGTTTATATGTATATATAGCTTAAAGCGTAGCTAGATTACTGAATAAATTAAAAATCTTAGCGACTAAAACATTAACATTCAAATTACTTACATTTTATATCAATTCAATAAATTCCTCATTTTAAATTACTAAAAAATTAAATTGTAAAAATTTTTCATATTTTTTTTTTTAAATGTTTGGAAAATTAGCAAAATATACATATGAAGTATTTTTGCATAATTTTCCTTTTTTGTTATTTATTTTTTATTTTTATTTTTATATTTTTTTTTTTTAATTTAAAAAAAACTAAGCGCTATCATCGAAGCAAATCTAAATCATTTTTTTTTTCTTTTCATTTTTCTGTATTATTTTTTTTTTGTTTTGATGTTAAATGCTTAAGAGCTACTACTTATTGACGCAGCACCACATCAATACTACGAATTTTATAAATTTTAAATAAATATTTTTATTTTTATTTTTTTTATTTTTTATTTTTTAGTTTTTTTGTTTGCTTTTTGCTTTATGCTTTATATTTTTAAATGCACAACTCACTATGCAATAAACTATAGTTTAGTATTGGAAGGGGTTTCATTTTAATTTAATTATTATTTATTTATTATTTATTTATTTATTTATTATTATTTTTTTTTTTTAATATTTATTTACAAATGGCTTTTTTTTCCAGCACATTTTCACTACTAGCTGCGTTTTCAATTTTTAAATTATTCGCACTATATACAATAGTTTTTTTTTTTCTGCTTCATCATTATTATTTCTAATGCTGAGAGACTGCATTTATTTTATTTATTTTATTTTTTTTTTTATATATATTTACTCAACATCATCGCCACAAGGAGGATTGCACTTTGAGATCAAATATCTTTGTCGTCTTTTGTCGAGCTCTTTTCATCATATTGTTTATCAAATGCTTTTAATTAGCACTGCCAAAGAGCACAGAATTCTTGTAATATGCTGCAGGTCTTTCGGACATTGGACTCTTAACATCACGCTCAGCATTGGCAGCACGAGTTTTACGTTCCATTTCCAGTTCCTGTGCGAGAGTTTCTTTAATGTGCAAAAAAAAAAAGAAGAGCAAAATCCAAAACCAAAATATTGTTAAAACAAATTGAAGAAATATGCACAAAATATATTAAGCTATTAATAAACCTTAAACAGTAAAAATTCTCTTATAAACCCCATTGAAAATAGTGTGCATCCTAGCTTAATATACGCTAAGTAAGTTTTCATTTAATGTTTCTATTGGTTTTTTGTAACTCACCTGAATAATTTTGCCAAAATGCACCAGTGGCCATTAGATCAATACCTGGATAACTCCATGGTACTTTACCATTGCTAGCTGCTGCTGCAGCTGCAGCCGCTGCGGCTGCTGCCAAACTACCTTCGGCGGCAGCTGCTGTTACAGCAGCAGCACTAGCACCAGCACCAGCACCAGTTGGTTGTTCTTCCAAATCACGACTAGAGCAACGCGTCTCATTATCATGGGCAGTATTATTACGCTGTGTATGCTCCATTGAGGAACCTTCATGATCCGAATGTGGTTCACGTTTAAAATGTGTGGGTGAATCTAAGCGTGTGGCTGATGTAGCCGTTTGACCGGTTACATCACAGGAAGAACTAAGGGATTTTTCGGACTTATCACTGCCGCCATGACTGCCACCGTCGGTATCTATAAATTATTTATTCAATGATACAAAATACAAAGCGTTATGTTGTTTATCAAATTGAAAGAAGAATAACTAAATGTATATCTGTATATATACCCGGTACTTACCTTTGAGCGTATCAGCAGCATTATCACTTCCACTACTACTGCTAAGTTTGGCATCCGTTGAGCTGCCTGCGCATAGCTCAACGCTATTGCAGATGACACTATTACAACTTGCATTGGAATTAGCTTTGCTATCGCCAGCAGCAACGCCAGTACCACCACTAACACCACCAGCACCACCACCACCTCCGCTAAGCTGCTGTTGATATCGAATACGTATTTTACGCTCACGTCTAAAACGTTTCTGATACAAAACTGCAATTGTAGAGTAAATAAAGGAAAAAGTTCGTTGAGTATTATAACTTTAAGTGATCAAATTACAAGTTTTAAATTTTGTTGACATTATAAACAGAAGAAACAGAAATACAGAAAAAAAAACATGTTCGCGATGTTTACATAACCCTTCTAAAACGTTTATATGGCAATTTTATGATGTAGTACTACAAGCTAACCGGTTCGCACTGTCTTGAATGGGGGGGGGAAACATAGTTAAACCTACAGCAAAAAAACATCTATAAAACTCAAGGGCTAATTTACATATTGACGAACAGGTGCTTAGGCATATAGAGTTTTGGGTATCCCTATAGTAATTTATCATGAACATCCTATAAATAGTTAAAGTTTTTTCTCTACAACAACACTAAATTATTATGCTATGAGTCTTTGGATATAAAACACTGTTGTACACTATCAACACCCTTAAAGCCAATGACATGGTCCCCCGAGAGCAAGAGAGAGGGAGAGTGATAGTAAGAGAAAGTCATAATAAACATAATAACAACCAATTAAAAGCAATTTTTGTGCTTTGCTAAATGAAACTTTTTTTTGTTGTCTGTAACCAAAAGCAACTCAAATTCCAAAAACCAAAAATCTTCGCAACCCTAACTATCTATCCAGACATACAACATCTTATGTTGTGGCGTCGTAGGGTCGGAACGATGCTTTGTTTGCTACTTTTTGCCAATCGTTCGAGTGTAACTAAATAATGAAATGATATTAAATTCATTTGAATTGTGATTTCTGTTCAAAAGGTCCCGCAAACAAAACAGGCAAACGGGGCAAAACAGTCAAGAGCTAAGAGCTAAGAGCCAAGAGCAATACAGCAGCTTCGGGACTTAAAACCCTTTTTTAGCCCGATGACAACCAGAACGACCACCAAAGCGCCAACAGAGCAACTGAGCAAAAATTAACGATAGATATACAGTGCGTGACTGTAAGAGAGACAAAGAGAGAGACAGAGAGAGAGAGAGAGTTAAGTTTAGAAGGGTTTGACCGAACGTCGACATATCAGGTGTCATTGTCATTTGAGTCATTTTACATTAGACTTGCATGATTGGAGTTGGCATAAGTTGACTCTCTTTCTCTCTCTCTATCTCTCTCTCTATCTCTCTCTCTCGTACATTCTGCGACTGAAACTGGACTGTCAACAGAGCAAAAAAAGAAAAAAAATAAAGGTATTTCAACTTATTCAACAACAACAAGTTGAAGAACTGGAAAAAAGTCGAACTTCTGCCATATTATATTGTAATTTTTTGTATTTGAAATTCAAGTATAACAAAAATATTTTTTTTGCGTAGCTAATTTGAAATTTTTGCTTAAAGCGTAATTGAGACTTAAGAACGGTAAAAAGCCAACTTCAATCTGAAGAAATTTTTGTAATTTTTGTAAAATTTATCAAAAACTTCTAAAGCTTACCTCGCATTTTACGCTCATCAACGAGTTGCCTTTCCAGTGAATCTTTAACCTCACGTTCGCGCAGCACATCCATCTTTAGTTCGGCTATGTAAAGTATGAAATGAAAAGAGAGATCAAATAGTAAAGATATGCATGAAGAAGACGCAAAAAAAAAAAAAAAACAAGATGTAAGAAAGAGAAAGAGAAAAAAAAATGAGCAATTAATTAGTTTCGCTAACATTCACAGGCGCAATTAAACTTTTGCATATCAAAAAAAAAATCTACAAAAAAAAATCAATGTGAAAAAATCTAAAATGTCAAAACGCACCTTTCTCATAGCTAATTTGTCGCTCCTGTTGCCTGGCATTATCGGCAGCAACTTTTAACAGACTTTGTATATTTCGTAGCAATGTCTCTGTAGAACTTGCTGGTACAACGGCATGCGCCTCAATGCCAAGTGGTCCAAGTGCTAAGCCACCGGCTAATGCAGCAGCGGCTGTTGCATCATTTGCTGCTAGTAACGATTCATTGGGCGTTAAGGCACCGCCACCGCCGACGCCGACGCCGCCACTGCCATTGCCAGCTGTTGCTTGACCATTGGCTGCAGCAGTGGCAGTGGGAACGCCAACGTTAACGCCAACGCCACCATTAGCAACAACAGCAGCGGCAGCCAATTGAGAATAGCTAAGGGCACGCTGATGTTGTAGTGCAGCAGCGGCAGCTACTTCGGTAGTTGTTGGTGACCCAAGTTGTGCCCCTACAGCCAGATGATGTGCGGCTGCTGCTGCCTGTGCCTGATGATGGGCATGATGATGATGATGATGATGATGATGTGAGGCAACCGTCGTCGCATGTTGATGTAGATGTGCAGCAGCTGCTGCAGCAGCAGCGGCAGCGGCCGCCGAACCCGTTGACAGGTTATCACGCTCAGCATCACTCAAGTCTGTTGAAAGCATAAGACATGCAGACAGACAGACAGATAAAGGAAGAAGAAGAAGAAGAAGAAAAGGAATACAAAACAAAAGTTATAATATATTATGCGATTATTATGATTTTTTACTTGTTGTTATTGCTAAAAAAAAAATAAAAAAAACTTTACACACCGTCATCATCTTTGGCAAGGCAACGGTCATCGACATCAGAATGATTATCATCGCTTAAATTTTCCTCCTCATCATCATCCTCAACGCCAATAATAGGACCGCCACCAATGCTACGGCTACCCTCATCCAAACTACGAGAACCACGTGGCGACGCTGCTGTTGATATACAATCGCTACGTTCGCTACCAGCATCACAATTGCTTCCACCATGATCAGTATTTTCACCGGATTTACTAAGATTCAACACTGGACTTTGACGCGACGGTGAACCTGAACAATATGAAATAAGATTATAGAAACATGTTTCCCCCCCAAAAAGTTATACACAACTTCTAACTTACAGGTATGTGAGCTAAGATCTCTTGGCTTCGATTCACGTTCACTAACAATACTTCCGACACGATCAGCACCGCCAGCGCATATAGCTTGTTGTCGCTCATCCGTACGCTCTTCACGTAAACGTTCCAAATGCTTAACAATATCCTCATAGGCAGCACGACAATTCTCCCAAATACCGGAACGTGCCAATGCATCCATATTGGCCGCCGACATGCCAGCATTTTGTGCTGCCTTTAACATTTGACTCTCCGGCCGTGCATGTAATCCATGCGGTGGCATACCGGGTGACATTAGTGCAGCGGCACCCGGATGATGTGCATTCATTTGTATGAAGGCCATATGATTTATTGGTGGCGGATTATAGCCATTGGCCAATAGCGGTGATTTCTCCAAACGATTCAATTCTGCAACGGAAAGAACTTTATATAAATATATCGGCTGATAATATTATTCAATATTTTAATATGTTATATGATATGCATAAATGAGCAGAACAGAGCTATATCTATCATAGATTATTCAGTTTATTGAATTAATTTCAATCTATCAAAGATTTAAGTACATAAACTGCGCATATTTTCTACCTATTGTTGCCCCATATGTCTGTCTCTGTCCCTGTGTCTGTGTGTGTTTTATTTTTTTTTTATTGTTAAATTTTAATGTTTTAATAGCACAGCGCATACACGCAGAGCATTTAAACTTGATTATTGTCTAAACGAACTGACTAGACACAACAAAAACACACACGCACACTCATACACACACACACATACACATACACATAGAGGGAAATCTTTTGTTTAAATAGTAAAGTTCACATATGTTTGCACATTGTTTTATATATATATTCTACAAATATATATATACATATATATATATATATATATATATCTATATATGTATCTGTGTTTATAGAACATAGATAGCCGCAATTATATTGACATTGAATGTGTCTACAAATTGCATATGAACTAAAATTTTGCTACATTTTTCTACAATAATCAAACTATTTTTTTTTTTATTTTTTTTATCCCAAGGATGCAAGTTTTTATATGTTTTGATTAAATGTTTGTTTACTATAAAGCATATATGTACATATTCATGTTCAGCATTGTATCTGTCTCTCTATTTCAAAAAAAAAAAAAAAGTAGAGGAAAAAAGAAAAATAAAGAAAAAGTGAGGAAGTCCTAAAAATTTTTAATCCTAACATTTACAAAGTCGAAACAATAGCGATCGGATCTCATATTTTTTCAGTTATTAGTTGAAAGTGACAGGTGAAAATTGGACAAATTAGAGACAATATAGGAACGATCATTTAACAGGTGAAAATTTGACAATTTTAATTTAGAGAAAATATGGGAACGTTTAGTTAAAAATTAAATTTTTTTCTAGGAAAAACTTTTTTGTTGAAATAGATGTGGGAGCATAAATAAATAATATTCATATTATGAATAAAGTATTACTATTTTGTTGCCCATAGTAGTACATGAAAGTCAATTGGTTTTACGTGAACAACTGCCATGATGGCGCAATCTCAAGGTGCCCGAGCACAGGAATACGAAATAAGCGACAATCAGCGCCACCTTGGAATAGCATCCTCAGGTACCAAATGTAGTGCCAACTGTTTGGGTTGTGAGCTTGCTCCTTGGTATGTAGCGAGACCTATCTAATACCTCTGCCGATCTATGGTATCAGGGCAACCGATTGTAAAATGCAACTACACGCCGAGCTACATGCTCTCCCGCCATCAAGAAAATTGCATTGAAGAATCTCTAGCTAATAGTGCAATATCACTGAAAAAATTTATGCCATATAATATGCGCGCACTACTACCTCTCTCTCTCTCTCTCTCTCTCTCTTTTATTTCTTGTCTTGCAAGGATTGAGCATGAGTTGGCAAAAAAAATTTTGAAAAATATGTTGAATTCTTCAAAAAGAAGGCGCCGGCAGCGCAAGGTTCTAAAGAAAAAGAAATATGAAATGATTTGTTTTTTTTTTTTTCGATTTCTTATTTTTTTTTTGTTCAATTTCTTGATGTTCAAACACATTAATAAATATACAACAACAACAACAACAAAAAAAAAATAGGCGTTTCATAGGTTGTCAGAGATGCTTCAGGAAATCATAAAGCATTAAAATATGTAAAAAAAAATAAAAAAAAATAATAAAAATAAAATCAATCATAGCGCTCAAAGCGTTACATTACTTTATGCTTGAACTCAATATTGTGCCAGATATACATATATATATATATATATGTCTGAGCAAGTACATTTAACGAAGTACTTAAAATAATTACAATGGTCGAATGCTCGATTGCTCGATTGCTCGATTACTTGAATCTTTTGATATACAGACAAAAGTATAAAAAGAAGAAAGATATTGAGAGAGTGAGCGAGAGAGTGAGATAGACAGAGAGAGAGATAAGTATAAAAGATGAAAACAATTGGTGGTAGAACAGTAACTCTTCAGTCATAAGTCTGCAATTGGTTTGTAAGTTTTATTTGCGATTTCCTGTTCAAATCATAAAATCATATGCCTCTGAGACTCTCAATGAAACGTTTTCGTTTTGATTGCCTTTTGCCATGGATGGACAAATGGGCATTTATCGAAAAGCTCTGCGAGCACTATAAGCTGGGAAAACTGCAAACTTGCACAAATTGAGA
>JBAMBR010006128.1:0-19960 GCA_037044475.1 Zaprionus obscuricornis | reverse complement strand
TATAATAATAATAATAGATCAATTGATTTCATATTAAATGGTACATCTGTTGCAGTTCCATAACAGTTCCAAACGTAATTCCTGCAAAGGGAACGCTTATCTTTTGTGTTTAAAGTCTTCTTCAAAAAAAAAGTAGAACAAGAGTGAGAAAGAGAGAGAGAGAGAGAGAGCAAGGCAAAAAAATAACAAGAGCAGTAAGGAAAAATAACAATGAAGAGTTCTAGAAAAAAACATATTTCGTGCCATTATTTTATAAATCCTTAAGAATCCCAGCACCGTGTAGAGCAGAGGAGCGCGTAGAGTAAAGGAGCGCAGCGGGTTCTTTTATGGCAACGACCCCGAATAAAATCTTTATAAAAACGAATCTAATGTAGAGAGAGAAGAATGAGTAATGCGAATGGCGAATACTTATAATGCGGTTGCTTTTTGCCATTGTAAGGCGCATGCACTTATAAATGTTGCAACAGGAGCGAAACAATAAACAAAACTAAATATGGAATTATGGTTGAGGTCGCGGAAATCGTGGTTTGATTTTTTTTTCTTTTTTTTTTTATATGCAACTTGCTGCAAGCGAAAAGGTTTGCCAAATATCAAAGAGAAAAAAAAGGTCCTTGCAGCTGACGTATCCTTGATTGTAATTACACAGCAATCTGTTCCTAATATAATCCGTAAATTCTTAATGCTTGAAGTGGCTGCCAATGTAGTGGCACCAGCAGCAATTTGAGTTTGTAGTGCAACCAACTGCTGCCACAGCAGTTGCCATATACACATACATACATATATACATATATACTTGGCTGTCTCTCTGCACAGGACATCCGATATTATATTGTTAATTCGATACTTTTAATTCGAAAACAATAAAAAACAACAACAACAGCAGTAGAAAAAAAAAAACAGGCCAGCATAAAAATCAATATCTCTCACTCAAAGTATTTTGCTTTATATTACGTTGAATTTTTAATATTTTTTTTTATTTTGCATATCTTAATACTCTGCAGCTTAGAAAAGCATATTAACAATTTTTAAATATTTTTTGAATATTTTTTTTTATATTTTTTATTTTTTTAATTTTTTTTTAATATTTTCTTATGCATATTTATTATAATAATTTTTACATATTTTTTAATATTTTTTTTAATTATTTTTATATTTTTTTAAAATATTTTTTTAATTTTTTTAAATATTTTTTTATGCATATTTATTATAATAATTTTTACATATTTTTTTAATTTTTTTTTATTTGTTTTTTTAAATATTTTATTAATTTTTTTTTTAATATTTTTTTATGCACATTTATTATAATAATTTTTACATATTTTTTTTAATATTTTTTTTATATTTTTTTAAATATTTTTTTAATTTTTTTTTAATATTTTCTTATGCATATTTATTATAATAATTTTTACATATTTTTTAAATATTTTTTTTAATATTTTTTATTCTTTTAAATATTTTTTTAATTTTTTTTTTTAATATTTTCTTATGCATATTTATTATAATAATTTGTACATATTTTTTAATATTTTTTTTAATATTTTTAATATTTTTTATTTTTTTGAATATTTCTTTATTTTTTTTTTTAATATTTTTTTATGCATATTTATTATAATAATTTCATTTTCAAGTATAATTAAAAAAAAATTTGCATATGCAATTACAGCATATCTGCTCGTCGTGCATTGTTTTTTTTTTTTACTTGAAATTTTTACTGATTTATGGATGAGTTTCTTTTGCTTGTAGAACGTTTCGTTGATTATCATAATTTTTATGAAAATTATACTTAAAAAAATAAAAAAAAATGAATAAAAAAAATTGTACGTGGTGAATGGAAGATGAGCCGTTATTATTACTACTACAACTACAACTACTTGCACGACATCCTTCGGTTGCTCATATAACGGTAAATATATATTAAACGATACGAGCAACCGAAGGATGTCTGCAAGTAGTTGTAGTTGTAGTAGTAATAATAACGGCTCATCTTCCATTCACCACGTACAATTTTTTTTTTCATTTTTTTTTATTTTTTTAAGTATAATTTTCATAAAAATTATGATAATCAACGAAACGTTCTACAAGCAAAAGAAACTCATCCATAAATCAGTAAAAATTTCAAGTAAAAAAAAAAAACAATGCACGACGAGCAGATATGCTGTAATTGCATATGCAAATTCTTTTTAATTATACTTGAAAATGAAATTATTATAATAAATATGCATAAAAAAATATTAAAAATAAAAATAAAAATGAAACAAAATAAAAAATATTAAAAAAATTAAAAAATATTAAAAACATTTAAAAAAATATTAAAAAAATATATTAAAAAAATATTTAAAAATTATTATAATAAATATGCATAAAAAAATATTAAAAAAAAATTAATGAAATATTTTAAAAAAAAAATAAAAAATATTAAAAAAAAATTTAAAAAAATATGTAAAAATTATTATAATAAATATGCATAAAAAAATATTAAAAAAAAAATTAAAAAAATATTTAAAAAATAAAAATAATTAAAAAAAATATGTAAAAATTATTATAATAAATATGCATAAGAAAATATTAAAAAAAATATTAAAACAAATAAAAAATATTCAAAAAATATTTAAAAATTGTTAATATGCTTTTTTTGCTGCAGAGTATTAAGATATGCAAAAAATAAAAATAAATTCAACGTAATATAAAGCAAAATACTTTGAGTAAGAGATATTGATTTTTATGCTGGCCTGTTTTTTTTTCTACTGCTGCTGCTGCTGCTGTAGTTGTTGTTGTTTTTTATTGTTTTCGAATTAAAAGTATCGAATTAACAATATAATATCGGATGTCCTGTGCAGAGAGACAGCCAAGTATATATGTATGTGTATATGGCAACTGCTGTGGCAGCAGTTGGTTGCACTACAAACTCAAATTGCTGCTGGTGCCACTACATTGGCAGCCACTTCAAGCATTAAGAATTTACGGATTATATTAGGAACAGATTGCTGTGTAATTACAATCAAGGATACGTCAGCTGCAAGGACCTTTTTTTTCTCTTTGATATTTGGCAAACCTTTTCGCTTGCAGCAAGTTGCATATAAAAAAAAAAAGAAAAAAAAATCAAACCACGATTTCCGCGACCTCAACCATAATTCCATATTTAGTTTTGTTTATTGTTTCGCTCCTGTTGCAACATTTATAAGTGCATGCGCCTTACAATGGCAAAAAGCAACCGCATTATAAGTATTCGCCATTCGCATTACTCATTCTTCTCTCTCTACATTAGATTCGTTTTTATAAAGATTTTATTCGGGGTCGTTGCCATAAAAGAACCCGCTGCGCTCCTTTACTCTACGCGCTCCTCTGCTCTACACGGTGCTGGGATTCTTAAGGATTTATAAAATAATGGCACGAAATATGTTTTTTTCTAGAACTCTTCATTGTTATTTTTCCTTACTGCTCTTGTTATTTTTTTGCCTTGCTCTCTCTCTCTCTCTCTCTTTCTCACTCTTGTTCTACTTTTTTTTGAAGAAGACTTTAAACACAAAAGATAAGCGTTCCCTTTGCAGGAATTACTTTTGGAACTGTTATGGAACTGCAACAGATGTACCATTTAATATGAAATCAATTGATCTATTATTATTATTATAGAAAGCAAAAGCAATGATCCCATATTATATATACCTATATATATCGCTATCTCTTTCACTCTTTCAATATGAGAAAAGCTAGAATTAGCGTAGATTATTGTAAATTTCATGTCAGGCTTGTAAAAAAAAAACTTATGTTGTCTCTCACTTTCTCTGCCTATCTTTACCTTTGCCTTTCTCTCTCTGTATATCTTACTCTTTCCTTCTCTCTCTCTCTCTCTCTGTGTCTCTTTCTCTCTCCCTCTCTATATGTCCGCCTATTTCTTTCACTCACTCTGCTTCTGTCTTTCTCTTTGTCCCTATCCCTGTCCCAATCCCTGTCCCTATCCCTGTCCCTAACCCTGTCCCTATCCCTATCCCTATCCCTGTCCCTATCCCTATCCCTATCCCTATCCCTATCCCTATCCCTATCCCTGTCCCTGTCCCTATCCCTATCACTATCACTATCCCTGTCCCTATCCCTGTCCCTCTCAATTCTCTCAGGACTGGGAGTCCTTCACAATATCCGTCTCTCTCTCTCTCTCTATCTCTCCCTGTCTCATTCTACATCTCTCTCTCTCTCTCTCTCTCTCTCTCTTCCTCTCACTCTGTCATTCCCCTCCCTCTCTCTGTCTCTCTCTCTCTCTCTCCATCTCTCTCTCTCTGTCTGTCTCTTTCTCTCTCCCTTTCTATATGTCTGTCTATCTCTTTCACTCACTCTGCCTCTTTCTTTCTCTTTGTCCCTATCCCTGTCCCTATCCCTGTCCCAATCCCTGTCCCTGCCCCTGTCCCTATACCACCCACTCACTCACTCTTCCAGTCCTTCATAATATCCGTCTCTCTTTTTTCCTCTATCTCTATCCCTGTCTTATTCTACATCTATCTTTCTCTCTCTCTTCCTCTCACTCTGTCATTCCCCTTCTCTCTCTCTCTCCATTTCTCTCTCTCTTCTCTGTCTCTGTGTAACTTGCTGACACTGAGCTGTCACCACAAACGCCAAACGCCAAATTCTTTTCATGACTTTCCTCTATACTTAAAGTCAATTTTCACAGAAGAAGAAAAAGAAAAAAAAAAAACCGCCAATTTGCTTGCCGCAGCCAACACAGGCAACATGACAGTCGAACAAGCAACAAACGAACGTTGCAAGGCAAGGTAAGGCAATGCAAGGCAAAACGTCGCATCGTCGCATCAGTTGGCAAGAGACACGTGAACACATTTTGCCCTCTCAACGATGTTTTTTCACTCTCTCCTACATATGGCGCTGGCTCTGGCACAGACACTATCACTATCTCTGTCTCAGGCTAAGACTGAGACTGAGACTGAGACTGAGAGTCTAAAGTCAAGGCTTGGGCTCTATAAATCAGTTGTGCGGCTTTTAATAAATTGTAATTGAGTCGCGAATTGCGACTGATGCCATGTGCATCAGTTGATAGATACGTTTGAATCCTCAGGTTATTTAACTTTTAAAGCCGCTAACACATGCTAGCTGAAACTTAACTTGCAACTTGCAGTATTGCAGTATTGCAGCGACTTGCAACTTGCGTATCGCGTGCGGGAATGCAGACGAAGAGGTGATCAACAGTCGATCCTTATGTCGATGACGACGACGACGACGACGACGTCGACGACCCTAAACAATACTCTTGTTGTTGTTGTTGTTGTTGTTTGTTATTGTTGTTGTTGCTACATGGCACATTTTGTGGGCTGTCGCCACTTATATATATTTTCGCTCTCTCTCTCTCTCTCTTTCTCTATCTCTCTCTCTTTCTTTCCTCGTAAGTTTGCTTTAAAATCAGGTAATGAAAAATGTTTAGTATGCAATTTTTCATTTCATTTGTTTTCTACTCCTTCCTCTGCTGCTAGTTGTCGTTGCTGTTGCTGTTGTTGTTGTTGTTCGTGTGTTGAACAGCAATAAAACTTATTGAACATGAGTTGCTTTGAGAGCAACATGAACAATTAATGCAACATATGTTTGTCTGAAAGCAAAACCTAACCGAGCCACAACCATGCCACAACAGCAACAAAAAAAAAAAAAAAAAAACGCACATCTTTCCGATCGTTTATGCAGTTGATTGTAAAAAAAAATAAAGCAAAAAACAAAGCAACATGTTGTAGCTTTTATACACTTACAATATGCCGACAGAAGCACTTTTAGCACAAGTTACAAAACGTATGACTATAACATAATACTCTTCTTTTTTTTTGTAAGTGTATAAAATAAAGAAAAAAAAAACTGTGCAGCACAAAACACGCGAATTGCAAACAATTCTCTATGCAGCAATTAAATATAGTTTTAATACACTGAAATTAATCTAAAAAAAAATTAAATAAAATTAAATAAAATACCAAAAAAATGCAGCTAAATCTTTGATAAATTTGAAGTTTAACATTTACTGTAAATATATATAAAAAAAAATAAAATAAAATAAAAAAAAATGCAGCTAAATCTTTGATAAATTTGAAGCAATATTTGTTTAACATTTACTGTAAATATATATAAAAAAAAATAAAATAAAATACCAAAAAAAAAAAAAATATTAGCTAAATCTTTGATAAATTTGAAGTTTAACATTTACTGTAAATATATAAAAAAAAAAATTAAAATAAAATACCAAAAAAAAAATGCAGCTAAATCTTTGATAAATTTGAAGCTATATTTGTTTAACATTTACTGTAAATATATATAAAAAAAAAAATAAATAAAATAAAATACCAAATAAAAAAAAATGTTAGCTAAATCTTTGATAAATTTGAAGCTATATTTGTTTAACATTTGCTGTAAATATATAAAAAAAAATAAAATAAAATACCAAAAAAAAAATGCAGCTAAATCTTTGATAAATTTGAAGCTTTATTTGTTTAACATTTACAGTAAATATATAAAAAAAAATAAAATAAAATAAAATACCAAAATAAAAAAATATTAGCTAAATCTTTAATAAATTTGAAGCTATATTTGTTTAACATTTACTGTAAATATATAAAAAAAAAAATAAAATAAAATAAAATACCAAAAAAATATTAGCTAAATCTTTGATAAATTTGAAGCTATATTTGTTTAACATTTACTGTAAATATATATAAAAAAAAAAAAATCAGATAGAAATTTACAAGCTGCAAACAGAAACCAATCAACATTCTCAGTCCTAGCTATGCTCAAAGTTAATTTCTTTACGATTAATAAGCATCACGCCTTCCATACACTGCAGCACAAGAAATGCGCAGAAGAAGTAGAAGATGAAGTAGACGAAGAAGTAGAAGATTTTCAACTAGTAGTACGAGAAGCTAAAGGTTAGATATACAAAAACAAATGCAAAGGCATTACAAATTGAAAGTTATCCTCATTCGTTTGCCGTAGCAAATCGTTCGATCGATTACCTAGATACGAATTAATTCAATATCAACGGGGAAGCAGCCAAAAACTTGTCTAGATACTAAATGTAATTATAAATTAAGTTATTCTATTATTGTCTCTACACAATTTGAACTTTAAGTTAAGCATTTAAAATATCCAACACTATATATATATAGTTGATCCTTTCTCATAGTGAAATTTAACAGCTGTTAAAGTAATAAAAAAAAAATAAAATATACAAAAAGAAAAGAAGAAAGAAAAAAAATCGGCAAAAGTTAAAGTTAAAACTATAATTGGAATACATTTAACACAAAATATGATTGCCACAATTTTAGGTTGCAGAACAACACAAAACCCTGAAATCAACTAAACGTTTTCACGTTATTTCATTTATTTTGCCCAAAAATAAACGAGAGAGAGAGAGAGACAAAGAGTTCTGCCCATCTAATATTTAAGTAAAACGATCGAGAAACGTTCAAAATCGACACAGGTTCATCTTCTTCTCTCCTTATGGCATGCCCCGAAGGTGCGACCTCTCTAACATATATACAGACACACGCGCGCACACACACACGTACACGCATACAGAAAGACAGCAATCAATAACATTCCATTTAATTTCAACTTTTTGCATGGACTTTGAAAACGAGTCCAAATCAAAAAAATGTGCGAATCAAAAATAAAACTAAGAAAACTTTGCAAACTGTTCAAAGTTGAAGTTTCGACGTTATTAATACCCTTTAACAAGGTCATGCAGGAGATTTTTAGAAATAGGTATAGCTAGTTTTTGCTGTCAAGTCAATCTTAGAATATAGTATAGAATTTCTGCAGTCAATGCAGGTTCAAGAGTTTCTGGAAATAAATATAGAAAAATTCTACAGGCAATTTAATGCTAAGGAGTTTTTGGATATAGTAGATATAGGATGTCTTCTGACAATTCAAGCTGAAGAACTTCTGAAAATTGGCATAGATTTCTTTTGTCTACAAATTAAAAAATATATAAAAAAGATTCCATTTCGTATTTAGCTTAGGAAATTTCTTTCGCCAATTCAAGCTGAAGACGCTCCTAAAATAGAAATATAAAAAAAATTCCTAAAAATTGAAGAATTTATAGAAAGAATCCTTAATCAATTCCAATGATAGAAAACTTTAGCTGTCAGTTTAAATATTCCCTTAAGAATTCCTTAGAATTGAACAATGTAGGGTATAAAAAAAAATAAAGTTAAATCAATAATTGAGGTCAAACACAAATGGTATATTTAGAGCTGAAATAAAAAAAAATAAAAAAAACAGAAATGCTTGATCACGAGGTTTTTGACGAACAAACATACGTGATCGTTTAACTGTAAATTAAATATAATTTAGTAATAATCATAATTATAATAATACATGTGTATATGTGTGTGTCTTGTGTTTTGTTGCCTCTTTGAAATTTCACTATGTGAATGTGAATGTGCCAAGATTAAGCTGATCCCCAAACTAAACTAAATCACAGACTTTCAGACACATAAATTATCAGCAGAAAAAAAACAAAAAAACTTCTTTTTGACTGGATAAGTCTAACTGTTAAATGTCTAGAGTGCCGTGAAAACAAGCTAAAGAGATATCAAATTTAACATTTCAGTTTTCAATGCTATGCTTGAAGAATATTAAATTTATTTCATCCACGCTTCCTTTGGCCATAACCATGGCAACAAGTTAAAACATGAAAATGAAACTTTTTCAACTGTGAGAATTTTGGCGTATCAAGTTTTTTTTTTTTTGAAAGTGTTTCAGTCAGCAGAAGAAGAAGATGCAGAAAAATATGTTGTAAAATTTTTTATTAAAATGTCAATGTAGCCCGAGAAATTAAAACAAAATTTGAAATTAAATATATTTATGCAATAATAGTTTATTATATATATTTTAATGTTATTTGTAAACGTTTTTTTTTTTTTTAAATTTTTTTTTTTTTTTGTTTTTTTTTTACTTTATTTTCGATATAGTTTTTGCTGTTTTTCTAGTGGCTTTGCGTTATTTATTTTTTTTTTGTTTTATTTTGTTCACATTTGTGTTATTTATTTTTGTTATTTATTGTAATAATAGAGAGCGACAAATGTAGCACAATATAAGTTTTACAATATTGTTTTTTTGTTTGTTGTTTATTGTTATTTTTGCATTGCAACATTATGTATGTGTGTGTGTCTGTGTGATTAGGTGATATGACTAAAGTTAAATGTAAATGTTAATAGTAGTAGTAGTATTAGTAGTATTAGTAGTAGTATGTTATGTTTATGTTTATGTTTATGTTTATGTTTATGTATGTTATTTATTTTTTTTTTTTGTTGTTATGTATAATGTATACTATATATGGTATATAATAGCATGTGAAGCGTTTAAATAGCCATTTGATTTTTTTTTTTTTTTTTGTGTCTTTGTCAAATGTTGTGCAATTGCCGAGTTTTACTTTTCAATGTTCATTATTTTTTTTTTATATTTTTCATTTTATTTTTATTTATTTTTCATTTTGCATATAAATTATTAATGTATGTCAAAATGTATTTCATTTTATTTTTATTTATTTTTTTCTCAATTTGTAAATTTATATAATTATGTATATATATATTTTATTATATATGTGTATGTGTATGTGTTTGTGTAGCTAAATGAAATACTCGTACATCATATTAAGCTAATTTATTATATTATTAAATATTAAATACTATTCATATATTTATATATATATATATGTATGTATGTATGTTTATATGTTTATATGTATATATAGCTTAAAGCGTAGCTAGATTACTGAATAAATTAAAAATCTTAGCGACTAAAACATTAACATTCAAATTACTTACATTTTATATCAATTCAATAAATTCCTCATTTTAAATTACTAAAAAATTAAATTGTAAAAATTTTTCATATTTTTTTTTAAAATGTTTGGAAAATTAGCAAAATATACATATGAAGTATTTTTGCATAATTTTCCTTTTTTTATTTATTTTTTATTTTTATTTTATTTTTTTTTTTAATTTAAAAAAAACTAAGCGCTATCATCGAAGCAAATCTAAATCATTTTTTTTTCTTTTTCTGTATTATTTTTTGTTTTTGTTTTGATGTTAAATGCTTAAGAGCTACTACTTATTGACGTAGCACCACATCAATACTACGAATTTTATAAATTTTAAATAAATATTTTTATTTTTATTTGTATTTTTTTTTAGTTTTTTTTTTTTGTTTGCTTTTGCTTTATGCTTTATATTTTTTAAATGCACAACTCACTATGCAGTAAACTATAGTTTAGTATCGGAAGGGGTTTCATTTTAATTTAATTATTTATTTATTTATTATTTATTTATTTATTATTATTTTTATTTTTTTTTTAATATTTATTTACAAATGGCTTTTTTTTCCAGCACATTTTCACTACTAGCTGCGTTTTCAATTTTTAAATTATTCGCACTATATACAATAGTTTTTTTTTTTCTTCTTCATCATTTTCATCATTATTATTTCTAATGCTGAGAGACTGCATTTATTTTATTTATTTATTTATTTTTTTTAATATATTTACTCAACATCATCGCCACAAGGAGGATTGCACTTTGAGATCAAATATCTTTGTCGTCTTTTGTCGAGCTCTTTTCATCATATTGTTTATGAAATGCTTTTAATTAGCACTGCCAAAGAGCACGGAATTCTTGTAATATGCTGCAGGTCTTTCGGACATTGGACTCTTAACATCACGCTCAGCATTGGCAGCACGAGTTTTACGTTCCATTTCCAGTTCCTGTGCGAGAGTTTCTTTAATGTGCAAAAAAAAAAAGAAGAGCAAAATCCAAAACCAAAATATTGTTAAAACAAATTGAAGAAATATGCACAATATATATTAAGCTATTAATAAACCTTAAACAGTAAAAATTCCCTTATAAACCCCATTGAAAATATTGGGCATCCTAGCCTAATATACGCTAAGTAAGTTTTCATTTAATGTTTCTATTGGTTTTTTGTAACTCACCTGAATAATTTTGCCAAAATGCACCAGTGGCCATTAGATCAATACCTGGATAACTCCATGGTACTTTACCATTGCTAGCTGCTGCTGCTGCTGCAGCCGCTGCGGCTGCTGCCAAACTACCTTCGGCGGCAGCTGCTGTTACAGCAGCACTAGCACCAGCACCAGCACCAGTTGGTTGTTCTTCTAAATCACGACTAGAGCAACGCGTCTCATTATCATGGGCAGTATTATTACGCTGTGTATGCTCCATTGAGGAGCCTTCATGATCCGAATGTGGTTCACGTTTAAAATGTGTAGGTGAATCTAAGCGTGTGGCTGATGTAGCCGTTTGACCAGTTACATCACAGGAAGAACTAAGGGATTTTTCGGACTTATCACTGCCGCCATGACTGCCACCGTCGGTATCTATAAATTATTTGTTCAATGATACAAAATACAAGGCGTTATGTTGTTTATCAAATTGAAAGAAAAATAAATGTATATCTGTATATATACCCGGTACTTATCACTTACCTTTGAGCGTATCAGCAGCATTATCACTTCCACTACTACTGCTAAGTTTGGCATCCGTTGAGCTGCCTGCGCATAGCTCAACGCTATTGCAGATGACACTATTACAACTTGCATTGGAATTAGCTTTGCTATCGCCAGCAGCAACGCCAGTACCACCACTAACACCACCAACACCACCAGCACCACCTCCGCTGAGCTGCTGTTGATATCGAATACGTATTTTACGCTCACGTCTAAAACGTTTCTGATACAAAACTGCAATTGTAGAGTAAATAAGGAAAAAGTCCGTTGAGTATTATAACTTTAAGTGATCAAATTACAAGTTTTAAAATTTTTTTACATTTTGTTGACATTATAAACAGAAGAAGAAGAAGAGTAGAAAAAAAAAACATGTTCGCGATGTTAACATAACCCTTCTAAAACGTTTATATGGCAATTTTATGATGTAGTACTACAAGCTAACCGGTTCGCACTGTCTTGAATGGGGGGGGGGGGAAACATAGTTAAACTTACAGCAAAAAAACATCTATAAAACTCAAGGACTAATTTACATATTGACGAACAGGTGCTTAGGCATATAGAGTTTTGGGTATCCCTATAGTAATTTTTCATGAACATCCTATAAATAGTTAAAGTTTTTTCTCTACAACAACACTAAATTATTATGCTATAAGGCTTTGGATATAAAACACTTCTGTATACTATCAACACCCTTAAAGCCAATGACATGGTCCCCCGAGAGCAAGAGAGAAAGAGAGTGATAGTAAGAGAAAGTCATAATAAACATAATAACAACCAATTAAAAGCAATTTTTGTGCTTTGCTAAATGAAACTTTTTGTTGTTGTCTGTAACCAAAAGCAACTCAAATTCCAAAAACCAAAAATCTTCGCAACCCTAACTATCTATCCAGACATACAACATCTTATGTTGTGGCGTCGTAGGGTCGGAACGATGCTTTGTTTGCTACTTTTTGCCAATCGTTCGAGTGTAACTAAATAATGAAATGATATTAAATTCATTTGAATTGTGATTTCTGTTCAAAAGGTCCCGCAAACAAAACAGGCAAACGGGGCAAAACAGTCAAGAGCTAAGAGCCAAGAGCAATACAGCAGCTTCGGGACTTAAAACCCTTTTTTTAGCCTGATGACAACCAGAACGACCACCAAAGCGCCAACAGAGCAACGATAGATATACAGTGCGTGACAGTAAGAGAGACAAAGAGAGAGAGAGAGAGTGAGAAAGAGAGAGAGAGAGTTAAGTTTAGAAGGGTTTGACCGAACGTCGACATATCAGGTGTCATTGTCATTTGAGTCATTTTACATTAGGCTTGCATGATTGGAGTTGGCATAAGTTGACTCTCTTTCTCTCTCTCTCTCTCTATCTCTCTCTCTCTCTCGTACATTCTGCGACTGAAACTGGACTGTCAACAGAGCAAAAAAAAATAAAGGTATTTCAACTTATTCAACAACAACAAGTTGAAGAACTTGAAAAAAGTCGAACTTCTGCCATATTATATTGTAATTTTTTGTATTTGAAATTCAAGTATAACAAAAATATTTTTTGGCGTAGCTAATTTCAAATTTTTGCTTAAAGCGTAATTGAGACTTAAGTACGGTTAAAAAGCCAACTTCAATCTCAAGAAATTTTTGTAATTTTTGTAATTTATCAGAAACTTCTAAAGCTCACCTCGCATTTTACGCTCATCAACGAGTTGCCTTTCCAGTGAATCTTTAACCTCACGTTCGCGCAGCACATCCATCTTTAGTTCGGCTATGTAAAGTATGAAATGAAAAGAGAGATCAAATAGTAAAGATATGCATGAAGAAGACGCAAAAAAAAAAACAAGATGTAAGAAAGAGAAAGAGAAAAAAAAATGAGCAATTAATTAGTTTCGCTAACATTCACAAGCGCAATTAAACTTTTGCATATCAACAAAGGAAAAAAAAAAAATCTACAAAAAAAATCAATGTGAAAAAATCTAAAATGTCCAAACGCACCTTTCTCATAGCTAATTTGTCGCTCCTGTTGCCTGGCATTATCGGCAGCAACTTTTAGCAGACTTTGTATATTTCGTAGCAATGTCTCTGTAGAACTTGCTGGCACTACGGCATGCGCCTCAATGCCAAGTGGTCCAAGTGCTAAGCCACCGGCTAATGCAGCAGCGGCTGTTGCATCATTTGCTGCTAGTAACGATTCATTGGGCGTTAAGGCACCGCCACCGCCACTGCCATTGCCAGCTGTTGCTTGACCATTGGCTGTAGCAGTGGCAGTGGGAACGCCAACGTTAACGCCAACGCCAACGCCACCATTAGCAACAACAGCAGCGGCAGCCAATTGAGAATAGCTAAGGGCACGCTGATGTTGTAGTGCAGCAGCGGCAGCTACTTCGGTAGTTGTTGGTGACCCAAGTTGTGCCCCCACAGCCAGATGATGTGCAGCGGCTGCTGCCTGTGCCTGATGATGGGCATGATGATGATGATGATGATGATGATGTGAGGCAACCGTCGTCGCATGTTGATGTAGATGTGCAGCAGCTGCTGCAGCAGCAGCGGCAGCGGCCGCCGAACCCGTTGACAGGTTATCACGCTCAGCATCACTCAAGTCTGTTGAAAGCATAAGACATGCAGACAGACAGACAGATAAAGGAAGAAGAAGAAGAAGAAAAGAAATACAAAACAAAAGTTATAATATATTATGCGATTATTATGATTTTTTACTTGTTGTTATTGCTAAAAAAAAAATAAAAAAAACTTTACACACCGTCATCATCTTTGGCAAGGCAACGGTCATCGACATCAGAATGATTATCATCGCTTAAATTTTCCTCCTCATCATCATCCTCAACGCCAATAATAGGACCGCCACCAATGCTACGGCTACCCTCATCCAAACTACGAGAACCACGTGGCGACGCTGCTGTTGATATACAATCGCTACGTTCGCTACCGGCATCACAATTGCTTCCACCATGATCAGTATTTTCACCGGATTTACTAAGATTCAACACTGGACTTTGACGCGACGGTGAACCTAAACAATATGAAATAAGATTATAGAAACATGTTTCCGCCCCCCCAAAAGTTATACACAACTTCTAACTTACAGGTATGTGAGCTAAGATCTCTTGGCTTCGATTCACGTTCACTAACAATACTTCCGACACGATCAGCACCCCCAGCGCATATAGCTTGTTGTCGCTCATCCGTACGCTCTTCACGTAAACGTTCCAAATGCTTAACAATATCCTCATAGGCAGCACGACAATTCTCCCAAATGCCGGAACGTGCCAATGCATCCATATTTGCCGCCGACATGCCAGCATTTTGTGCTGCCTTTAACATTTGACTCTCCGGCCGTGCATGTAATCCATGCGGTGGCATACCGGGTGACATTAGTGCAGCGGCACCCGGATGATGTGCATTCATTTGTATGAAGGCCATATGATTTATTGGTGGCGGATTATAGCCATTGGCCAATAGCGGTGATTTCTCCAAACGATTCAATTCTGCAACGGAAAGAACTTTATATAAATATATCGGCTGATAATATTATCCAATATTTTAATATGTTATATGTTATATGATATGCATAAATGAGCAGAATAGAGCTATATCTATCATAGATTATTCAGTTTATTGAATTAATTTCAATCTATCAAAGATTTAAGTACATAAACTGCGCATATTTTCTACCTATTGTTGCCCCATATGTCTGTCTCTGTCCCTGTGTCTGTGTGTGTTTTATTTTTTTTTTTTATTGTTAAATTTTAATGTTTTAATAGCACAGCGCATACACGCAGAGCATTTAAACTTGATTATTGTCTAAACGAACAGACTAGACACAACAAAAACACACACGCACACACACACACATACACATACACATAGAGGGAAATCTTTTGTTTAAATAGTAAAGTTCACATATGTTTGCACATTGTTTTTTTATATATATATATAACAAATATATATACATATATATCTATATATCTGTGTTTATAGAACATAGATAGCCGCAATTATATTGACATTGAATGTGTCTACAAATTGCATATGAACTCTAAAATTTTGCTACATTTTTCTACAACAATCAAACTATTTTTTTTTTTTTTGTATCCCAAGGATGCAAGTTTTTATATGTTTTGATTAAATGTTTGTTTACTATAAAGCATATACATATATTCATGTTCAGCATTGTATCTGTCTCTCTATTTCAATAAAAAAAAAAAAATAGAGGAAAAAAGAAAAATAAAGAAAAAAGTGAGGAAGTCCTAAAATTTTGAATCCTAACATTTACAAAGTCGAGACAATAGCGATCGGATCTCATATTTTTTTAGTTATTAGTTGAAAGTGACAGGTGAAAATTGGACAATTTTAATTTAGAGAAAATATAGGAACGATCATTTAACATCTGAAAATTGGACAATTTTAATTTAGAGAAAATATAGGAACGTTTAGCTAAAAAATTAAATTTTTTCTAGGAAAAACTTTTTTGTTGAAATAGTTGTGGGAGCATAAATAAATAATATTTAAATTATGAATAAAGTATTACTATTTTTTTGCCCATAGTAGTACATGAAAGTCAATTGATTTTACGTGAACAACTGTCATGATGGCGCAATCTCAAGGTGACCGAGCACAGGGATACGAAATAAGCGACAATCAGCGCCACCTTGGAAAAGCATCCTCGGGTAACAAATGAAGTGGCAACTGTTTGGGTTGTGAGCTTGCTCCTTGGTATGTAGCGAGACCTATCTAATACCTCTGCCGATCTATGGTATCAGGGCAACCGATTGTAAAACGCAACTACACGCCGAGCTACATGCTCTCCCGCCATCAGCATGCTAGCATGATACTCCCCGAAGGGTCGCAACCAGCAACCAGGGCAGATACAGTCCGCGGGCTCCTGGCTTTCCGTGGCGCCAGAAAATTATGTAATCTTCGGTCAGACTACGTACTACGAGTTACTATCAATTTTAACTTCAAACAGTTACGGTTTGGTGACCCACAGCCCATAGTAGTACATATATAATATATATATCAGAAATATGTATATATATATATATATATACTGCACCAAAATTAAATTAAAATTGCAGGACTATACTTAGCCAGCCATAGAATAGATTATGACAACAACTGAATTTATTTATTTTTTTTTTTTTTTGATAATATTTTCATTTCCTTGAACTACAGTAAAAAATTAATATTATAAAAAATATAACACTAAGCGTAAGAAAATTGCATTGAAGAATCTCTAGCTAATAGTGCAATATCACTGAAAAAATTTATGCCATATAATATGCGCGCACTACTACCTCTCTCTCTCTCTCTCTCTCTCTCTCTTTTATTTTCTCTGTCTTGCAAGGATTGAGCATGAGTTGGCAAAAAAAATTTTGAAAAATATGTTGAATTCTTCAAAAAGAAGGCGCCGGCAGCGCAAGGTTCTAAAGAAAAAGAAATATGAAATGATTTGTTTTTTTTTTTTTCGATTTCTTATTTTTTTTTTGTTCAATTTCTTGATGTTCAAACACATTAATAAATATACAACAACAACAACAACAAAAAAAAAATAGGCGTTTCATAGGTTGTCAGAGATGCTTCAGGAAATCATAAAGCATTAAAATATGTAAAAAAAAATAAAAAAAAATAATAAAAATAAAATCAATCATAGCGCTCAAAGCGTTACATTACTTTATGCTTGAACTCAATATTGTGCCAGATATACATATATATATATATATATGTCTGAGCAAGTACATTTAACGAAGTACTTAAAATAATTACAATGGTCGAATGCTCGATTGCTCGATTGCTCGATTACTTGAATCTTTTGATATACAGACAAAAGTATAAAAGAAGAAAGATATTGAGAGAGTGAGCGAGAGAGCGAGAGAGATAAGTATAAAAGATGAAAACAATTGGTAGAACAGTAACTCTTCAGTCATAAGTCTGCAATTGGTTTGTAAGTTTTATTTGCGATTTCCTGTTCAAATCATAAAATCATATGCCTCTGAGACTCTCAATGAAACGTTTTCGTTTTGATTGCCTTTTGCCATGGATGGACAAATGGGCATTTATCGAAAAGCTCTGCGAGCACTATAAGCTGGGAAAACTGCAAACTTGCACAAATTGAGAACGTGCACAGACAGACAAACAGACAGACAAACAGACAGACAAACAGACAGACAGACAGACATATAAGAAGTAGTTTGCAAGTTGCAACAATTGTGCATCTGTATCTGTATATAAATCTCTTTTTGCTTTTTGCTGTAGCTTTTGTATCTTTGTATCCGTACGCTATAAGTTATAATCAAGGCATCAACAAATCACAAATTTTATTTTAGCAACTTTCCATTGGCCGCACGAGTTGCAAGAAATGTTTTGCTGCCGCTTTTGCTGCTGCTGCTGCCAAAAGGGTAACAGATATGGCAAGAACAAGTTTTGTTGGCATTATGAAATGATTTTATTACAATTTCAAGTGCATTTTGGCCATTATCAATTGTTGTTGTTGTAGTTGCGATAATGGCGTTGCCGACAGACTTTACCTACTAACAAATTGACTGGGAAATTGGGGCAACAACAGTAAGACGAATAACAGATAGAGAAGAGAGTAATTATTTTTTTTTTTTTTTTACTTACCACTAATATGACTATTCTCATAGGAGTTACTGTTGGGTTGAAAGCAATGTTGGCCTATCGCTGCCACCTACGCATCTATCACAGCATCCGCAATTGAAGAAACATCGCTTGGACAATGGCGACTATGCCTATGAGAATAGTCATATTAGTGGTAAGTAAAAAAAAAAATAATTACTCTCTTCTCTATCTGTTATTCGTCTTATTGTTGTTGCCAATTTCCCAGTCAATTTGTTAGTAGGTAAAGTCTGTCGGCAACGCCATTATCACAACTACAACAACAACAATTGATAATGGCCAAAATGCACTTGAAATTGTAATAAAATCATTTCATAATGCCAACAAAACTTGTTCTTGCCATATCTGTTACCCTTTTGGCAGCAGCAGCAGCAAAAGCAACAGCAAAACATTTCTTGCAACTCGTGCGGCCAATGGAAAGTTGCTAAAATAAAATTTGTGATTTGTTGATGCCTTGATTATAACTTATAGCGTACGGATACAAAGATACAAAAACTACAGCAAAAAGCAAAAGAGATTTATATACAGATACAGATGCACAATTGTTGCAACTTGCAAACTACTTCTTATATGTCTGTCTGTCTGTCTGTTTGTCTGTCTGTTTGTCTGTCTGTTTGTCTGTCTGTGCACGTTCTCAATTTGTGCAAGTTTGCAGTTTTCCCAGCTTATAGTGCTCGCAGAGCTTTTCGATAAATGCCCATTTGTCCATCCATGGCAAAAGGCAATCAAAACGAAAACGTTTCATTGAGAGTCTCAGAGGCATATGATTTTATGATTTGAACAGGAAATCGCAAATAAAACTTACAAACCAATTGCAGACTTATGACTGAAGAGTTACTGTTCTACCACCAATTGTTTTCATCTTTTATACTTATCTCTCTCTCTGTCTATCTCACTCGCTCACTCTCTCAATATCTTTCTTCTTTTATACTTTTGTCTGTATATCAAAAGATTCAAGTAATCGAGCAATCGAGCAATCGAGCATTCGACCATTGTAATTATTTTAAGTACTTCGTTAAATGTACTTGCTCAGACATATATATATATATATATGTATATCTGGCACAATATTGAGTTCAAGCATAAAGTAATGTAACGCTTTGAGCGCTATGATTGATTTTATTTTTATTATTTTTTTTTATTTTTTTTTACATATTTTAATGCTTTATGATTTCCTGAAGCATCTCTGACAACCTATGAAACGCCTATTTTTTTGTTGTTGTTGTTGTATATTTATTAATGTGTTTGAACATCAAGAAATTGAACAAAAAAAAAAAAAAAAATAAGAAATCGAAAAAAAAAAAAACAAATCATTTCATATTTCTTTTTCTTTAGAACCTTGCGCTGCCGGCGCCTTCTTTTTGAAGAATTCAACATATTTTTCAAAATTTTTTTTTGCCAACTCATGCTCAATCCTTGCGAGACAGAGAGACAGAGAGAGAGAGAGAGAGGTAGTAGTGCGCGCATATTATATGGCATAAATTTTTTCAGTGATATTGCACTATTAGCTAGAGATTCTTCAATGCAATTTTCTTACGCTTAGTGTTATATTTTTATAATATTAATTTTTTACTGTAGTTTAAGGAAATGAAAATATTATCAAAAAAAAAAAAAAATAAATAAATTTAGTTGTTGTCATAATCTATTCTCTGGCTGGCTAATTGATATAGTCCTGCAATTTCAATTAAATTTTGATGGAGTATATATATATATATATATACATATTTCTGGTATATATATTATATATGTACTACTATGGGCTGTGGGTCACCAAACCGTAACTGTTTGAAGTTAAAATTGATAGTAACTCGTAGTACGTAGTCTGAC
>JBAMBR010006127.1:0-19664 GCA_037044475.1 Zaprionus obscuricornis | reverse complement strand
CTTAAACAGGAAAATATTGGTAGCATTTTTAAAAAAAAAAAAATTTATTAAATTTAATTTAAATTTTTTAAATGTGAAAAAATTATATATATATATTTTTTTTTTTGTAAGTTTTATAAAGTTTGCAAAATTGAATAAGAAATTTGAGAATATTTTTTTTTATATTTTATAATATTAAAAAAAAATTTGCAAAGACTTGGACAGGAAAATATTTTTTGCATTTTATAAATTTTTATTTTATTTTAATTTACATTTTTTATATGTGAAAAAATATATTTTTATTTTTTTTGTAAGTTTTATAAAGATTGCAAAATTGAATAAGAAATTTGAAAATATAATTCTTTATATTTTATAATATTAAAAAAAAAATTTGCAGGAAAATATTTTTTTGCATTTTTCTAAATTTTTTTTATTTTTATTTACATTTTTTAAATCTGAAAAAAATATATTTTTATGTTTGGTTTCATAAAGTTTTATTTATATTTTCCTAAAAAAAAATAGTTTGAATTGCAGCTAGAAAATATTTATATATTATTTTTTCTTTGTTTGAATTTTATTTATATTTTTATTATTTGATAATTTTTTTTCTTTTTGCAATATTTTTTATATTTTTTTAAATTTTGCATAAAATAAGAGAAAATGTTTTTGAACTAGAATTTTCTCTGCAACAAATTTAAGTTGAAGATATTGACGTCATAATCAATTAGATGAAACACACAAAATTTTACCAATATTTACCAATACATTTAGATATATCTACAATTTTTATGAGCTCAAGTCACGGCAGTGAATTTTATTTATGTGTGAAATTGCAGCAGCATAAAATATTTTGTCTGTACAACAAGCACGCAAATTGATTTGTTGCTCGATTGCCAAATACAATATAGAAACTACTATAAGCATTAGCTGAACAATGTTTTATTGCCCAGACATTGATTTAATTCAAATTAGAAGAAATTAATTTTTATGTACATTTCGTTGAACTGGCAGCTAATCAAGAGTTACGCATATGTTTTACTTCTTGTTGTTTTTCTGTTTTCGTTTATTGGTAACTTTTACTTCAAACATTTTGCAAAAGCTATAAATAATGGCAAGGCAAATGTTACGCATACGCCATGTAAGCCTACCACCCGCATAGTCGATGGCCTAGCATCAAATTAGACGGGTTGACATTGAACTTTATTTTGTTTTATCGATAAATTGAAGGCCACTGGGAAAAATGGAAGAAGTGAAACTGATTGCCAGTGTGAGTGCAAGTGCGAGTGCGAGTGGAAAGTAGAAAGTGGCAAAAGTCTGTGGGCAACATTTTGGCATTAAATATTCATTTGGTCGACGGCTGCCACAACAATAAAAATGTCAAGCTCGTCCTGGCGAGTAAAACTTGTTTAATTGTTAGACCAAATGTTCGAAATACACACAAAACACAGCTGACGATAGACAAAGGCCCCCTGGGGTTGCAAAGAGAAACAACAAAAAAAAAAACTCGTAATGAAGAGACATAAATCTCGGCACTAAATATATTTGCCAAGAACGAGAGCAAGCAAAACCCTGGCAATTAATCTTTTGCTGGCAACACAAAAACAAAAAAAACATTTCTTTCCTTCACGGCGAGCACATGACTTTAGGGAGCATAGCTCAGAGGAAGAGCGAGAGAGAGAGGCCTAAGAGAGAGAGAGACAGCTGGACGTTCAGCGGGGACATGCTACAAAAGTAATGGCACAATAAATGTGCATCCAGAAATCAACGCAGCACAGCAAAAGTGTGAAAGAAAGAGAGAGCGAGAGTGAGAGAGAGCAGTGTATGTGTATGTTTAACGCCTATGTAGTACATCGAGAGGTTTTTTTTTTTTTTTTTGGGGCGTGTAAATTATAGATAACCACGTTAATGTTGCAACTCCTTGGGTAAAGTTTACTTACAACTTTCTTCTTATTTTTTTTTTTTTTTTTTTTTTTACTGTTTGCAAAAACTTGGCCTAAAAGTGTGCCACAGTTGAACAGTCGAATAGTCTCACAGGCTCAACATCTTCTTTTACTTTTATTCTTCTTACGCTTCAGCTCGTTCTCTTACTTTTTCTCTCTCTCTCTCTCTGTGTCTCTCTCAACGGATGTAAGATACATTCTTGTTGTGCTTTTGTCGCCACAGCACTTCCGGCACGTTCTTTCTTTAGATACCGCACACAACTTCTGTCTTAATTCCCTTTGCTCCTGCTTATACTTTTTCTCGCTCTCTCACTCTTTCACTTGCTATGCTTAATGTGTTGCTTCTCTATCTCTCTCTCTGTATATTATTATTTATGCCATTTGCTTTGCGCTTTTTTGCACACTGTGACTTTAAATTGTGGTTTAAAGTTATCTCTGTCTTTTAGCACTTTCCATTTTAACACCAGCAACAAAATTATTAAAAAAAAAAGAAATGAAAACTGTGAAATTGTTATTTACCACTTTTCGGTTGGAGAATTAGCAATTGAAATAATTTAATTACATCGTGACCAGCAATTTGTGTGACGTTAATTAAAACGTGCCAATGTCCACGTGTCATGCGGCTACGTTAAACCACGAAAAAAAAAAATAAAAAATTGTTGCCAATTTTCTGGATGCTGGCTGCGCATTGCTGCGGCTGTGGCTGCCACTGCGGCTGTAACTGTGGCTACGAGTTTTGATGAGTGTTTTTTTTTTTTTTTTTTTTGGCATGTAATTCGAGTAGAACCACAAATTTGCAACATTTTTCATTCATTAGCGTTGAACGTTGAGCGTTGAGCTCTTTTAGAGCGCACTGTAATTTAATGCAGTTAACAACATTTTTGTTTGCCTTTCTTTTACACTCTATTCTCTCTTTACTCTCTTTCTATCTGCTTCGTAATTTGCATGTTAATTTTTGACAATTTGTTTGCATTCACTTTGCATTTTTTTTGAAGGCAAAATTACACAAAAAGAAGCTATATTAATTTTCTTTTGTATTTTTTTATATAATTTAATTTTATATATTTTCAAAAAAAAGATGTAATAAAATTTTTGAAATTATTTTTATATAATTTAATTTTATATATTAAAAACAAAATTTAATATATTTTTTGAAATTATTTTTATATAATTTTTTTTAAAAATATTTTCTAAAAATTTAATTATTTTTATTTTTTCAAATATTATTTTATCTATATTTTATATATTTAAATATCCCTCTAAATATTTTATATAAATATATTTATTTATTTATATATATTTCTAAGCAGTCAAAAATATTTTTATTTATTTTTATTTAATTTCCTAAAGTGTCTAAAATATTTTCAGAAAATTTAATTATTTTTTTTTTAATATTATTTTATTTTAGATATTTTATATATAATATTTCAATATCTTTCTAAATATATATATTTATTTTTATATATTTCTAAGTAAAAAATATTTTTATTTAATTCCCTAAAGTGTCTAAAATATTTTCAGAAAAATTGAATTATTTTTATTTAATTTTATTTTAATATTATTTTATTATTTTCTTTTACATATTTTATATATTTTAGTCAAAAATATTTTTATTTAATTTTATTTAATTCCCTAAAGAATCTAAAGTATTTTTAGAAAAATTTAATTATTTTTATTATTATTTTTTTTAATATTATTTTATTATTTTATTTTACATATTTTATATATTTCAATATCTTTCTAAATATATATATTCATTTTTATATATTTCTAAGAAGTCAAAAATATTTTTATGTAATTTTATTTAATTCCCTAAAGTATCTAAAATATTTTTAGAAAAATTTAATTATTTTTATTTAATTTTTTTTATTCAATATTCAATATTTCAATATCTCTCAACATATTTTTTACATAAATATAAATATATATTTTAAATATAAATATATTTTTTTTATATATTTTTAAATAGTACAAAAATATTTTTATTTAATTTCATACATAAATTAATAAATTTAATATTTTTTTTTATAATATTTATCAAATTTACTTTTTTGTTTTATGTGACTTAAATTAATTCCCTAAAGTATTTGCTTTAATAAATAAAATAAATTCTTTTTTTTTTCTTTGATAATTTGGCAAAACATTAAATTAAGCTCTGGAGACTTATTAAAAGTTGCCAACATTTTGCTTTAATCACAAAGTCATTTTGCTTTAACAAACAAAACTTTTGTTGATAACAAATTATTTTTTATGTGTTTGAATATCATATTACTCATACGCTGTGTTGTACAGCAATAATACTAGCATATAGTTTTATTCATTGCACAATGAGTAATACGTAGAGAGTAAGTGAGAGAGAGAGAGAGAGAGAATAAGCGAGACGTGTGATTTGTATGTTTAAGAGTAATTTGAAAACGTTTTGTAAATTGTATAAAATCAATTTTCAATTGGCTTAAAAAGTTCTTTTTCCTCTTTTCTCTTTCAAGCATACAATTTATATTGTTTGTGCAAAAAAAAAATTGTGTGTAGCTTGTTTACAATTTTCGTAGCGGAAATTGATTGTGTATAATTTCCAGTTGAGCTCACCATGAAGCAGATCGACCGCAATGGCAGCAAGAAGTGCAAGTAAACAAAAGTAGAAACTGTAAAACTGAAAAGCTTAACGTTGAAAAACTAAAAACTAGCAGAGAAAAGTGCAACCAAAAGGCACAATGCGTGCTGCAAATTTTCATTTGTTCTTCTTTCTATTTTCAACACTCATATTGAAGAGTCGAATTCAGTTTGCTGTTGCTGCTGCCAACTTTGATCGAGTTGCAACAAAATAGCAGCAGCAAAAAACAAAATACTATTGCATTAGCGTGCAGAGTGAAACCAGCAAAAACCACAAAAACCCCAAAAAAAATAAAATAAAAATAAAAATAAAATAGAAAAGCTTTTACACTTTTACCGCACAAATCTAATTTATAAATTTTTTGTATTTTTTTTTCTTTTCTCAACGCAGATGTCACATCAGTTGCAACAAACACGTCGCCGTTTGGGCTCCGTTAGTGATTCGGCACCGCCATCAGAATCAAGTGAGGGCACTGCTTCATCTGAACAACGTGATGAACTTATTTTACATCCGGATTGGTCAGCACATTCACAATCATCGGCACAACGTAGCAGTGCACATGGCACAACATCATTATATAATGCATCCGATATTGATGCTGATACCATTAGCACGGATACGAATAGTAATACAAATTTATCAGAATATGAACGTGGACAAGTTGAAAGTTTCTTTGCTGGTTTAGGTACTGAAATATTTGTTAGCGGTGCATTAGCTAATCTCTATGAGGGCACCGGCAATGATGGCGATTGGCGTTTAGTATTTACTGGGATACCAGTTATATTACATGATAAGGGTAATGCACGTGCTAGATCAATGGCACGTTTAACACTTGTATTGGCTGAACGTGGCTCATGTTTTGCACTCTGGTCAGATCGTGTTGATAATTTATCAAATTATCGTATAGCAGGACCATCATTTCATACAATGTGTTTATCTAGTAATCATCAACAAATGATTGGTTTTAGTTTTGATTCAACAGATGCTGCACGTGAGTTATGGCAACATGTTGAACGTTTAGTTAGTGATCCAGAGAATATTGCATTAACAGCACCAGGACGTAAGCAAAAGAAACAGAAACGTGTTAAACCAGCACCATTGCCACCAAAATCACAAATCTCACATCCATGTCAATTTCATCATGTCACAAGCGTTGTTAAAGAAGATAGTGAACGTTATTATAGCATGCAGGCATTTGGTCCGGTTAATTCACAGCAGCATCGTTGATCAGCGTCGGGCGCGTGGATCTGGAACACGAGCGCCCTCTGGTGGCAGAATTAGCTAACAAAATTAAAATCAAAAAATATCAATTTTGTAGCTAAATCATGCCCAATAATAATCAATCAACATTCAAAGAAAAATATAAATATATATAGAAATTTGTTGATTGAAACCAAGTCCAGTCCCTAGTTATAATTCTACTTATTTGACATATATTATATATATATCGATATTGATTAATATACGATATTATATATATTATATATTTGTTATAGCCAGTTATATATATATTATTTTTTTTTTATGGGCCTAAGTTATGCCAATATGTATGTGTGTGACAGAGAGTAAGAAAGATACAGATGTATATTCCGCACATTTATCTGTGATACCCCATTTTAGGCGTCTATATTCCTGGGAATATAAATATCTAAAAAAAAAAAAAAACAAAGCAAAAATAAAAAAAAAATTAAAATGAAATAAAAAAAAAAAAATTATGCAATTAAATTAAAAAGTAAAAATCAATAAAAAATTAAGTACTACAATATAATAAAATATAAATAAAAATTAAAATCAATAAAATATATATTATGATAAAACAATGGATTATCAATAAGCAAGCGAGTTTTATAAACATTTTCTAAAAATCTTCAAATAAAAAAAAAAAATAATAATAGAACATAAATCATAACTATACATGAATATATATAAAACTATATATATATATAGATCACATAATATATAAATATTTATATGACATAAAATATAATTTCTATCAATGTCTGTTTGTCATTTTGCATTTGCTGCATTCATAATAAACATTCACAAATAAATAATATGCATAGAAATATTTATACGATTCATAAAAGATCTAATATAAAATCATAATGTAATTTAATGTAATGCTTGTTTTTCTTATCAAAATTTTTAACTAACTGTTTTTTATTTAGCTCTATGTACCATATAAAACATATAATTACATACATACATACATACACATATATAATACATATACTATATAAAATAACTATTATATCTATGTATGCTACTATATATACTTATACGATTATGATATATATTATATACTATACTGATTGTATGTAGCTATAAGCATTATGAATACATTCAAAACGCAAAACTATTGTATTTCTTAATCATCAAAAATTGCATAAGCAAATGTCAAAATCAAATAAAGCTGAACTTCAAAAAAAAGCAAATTCAAAATGTTTTCTAATTTCTAAGGAAACGAGCAATGCCGGCTAAGGTAAGTAAGCATGCATATGAGTAAGTTAACGGTAATAAATCAAACTATATGAAGTTATCAACTACTGAGAGGCGTAAAAATATTTAAAAAATTTAATAAAAATTATAAAAATAATATAAAATATTTTTCAAAATAATAAAATAAAAATTTTTTTTTTCATTTTTTGATATTTTATTTTTTAAATCACAAAAAACTAATTTATTTTTATTTTTGGTAATTTTCTTTAGATTTCAAAAATATAAAAATATAAAGAAAATAAAAATTCATAAAATAAAATAAAATAAAATATTTCTATTTGTAAATTTTTCATTTTCAGATTAATAATAAAATAAAATTTTTATATACATTTTTTTCATTTTTAAAGATACAAAAAATTAATCAATTTTTATTTGTTGAAAATTTTTTTTTAATTTGTAAAAATATATTAAAATTCATAAAATAAATTTAAATATTTTTATTTATATATATTCCATTTCCAAAATAATAAATTCAAATTTGTATCTTCATTCGTTTATATTTTATTTTTAAAGTCACTAGAAATTAATCAATTTTTATTTTATGAAAATTTTCTTTAGATGCTCGAGTTAAAAATTATTGAAAAATATATAAAAATAATAAAAAAAAAAAATTCTTTTTTTTTTAATTATTTTATTTTTAAAGTCACAAGAAATTAATCAATTTTTATTTTATGAAAATTTTCTTTAAATGCTCGAGTTACAAATTATTGAAAAATATATAAAAATAATAAAATAAAAAAATTTCTTCTTTTTTATTATTTTATTTTTAAAGTCACAAGAAATTAATCAATTTTTATTTCATGAAAATTTTCTTTTAATGATCGAGTTGAAGCTTTAAAAATATTTGTGAAATTTATAGAATAAAAAAGTTTTTTTTTCTTTTTTTTATTATTTTTTATTGTCTCGAACATTTTTTTTAACGAGCTAGATGTAGCTTTTAAAATATTTTAAAAACATAAAATAATAATTGAGTTGTGACTATATTATAAAAATGTAAAAACAAAAAAACAAATTAAAATACAAATTTGTTCTCTTATTCATTTATATTTGATTTTTAAAGCGATTAAAAAAAATGAATAAACATTTATTTTGTGTAAAATTTTATTTTGTGCGACAAATAGGTGACAATGGGAATTGAAATTGAAATTGAATTAACCGCGCCAAGCCCACATTTAATCAATTCATTTGCCTTTAATTGTGCCACAGCAATTACACTTACAATTGCAATTACATTTACTGTTACAATTACAGTTAAGAAAGTTGAAAAGAGTGTTGTATAAAAGGGTCGTGAGTCGTATGGAAGAGGGGGAAGAGGGAGGCGTGTCAAAGTGAAGTGCGCCCGCATAATTAATCAAGGGCTTCAGCAGTCGTTGAAGTTGAAGTTGTTGCTGCTGCTGCTGGTGCTGCTGCCGGTACTGCTGCTGTCTCTCTCTGACACTTGTACTTACAAACTGGCAGCTATGCTGCCATTGATTGACTGCCGCAAGTGCAACAAAAGTGTTTAAATCATGTGCCACTGACAGTTGCAAATGTTGTTCTTGTTATTGCAACAGTTGCAGCTGCAAAATTGTTGTTTTTGGGCTTATGCGTATGAAAACATACACAACACACACACGCATATCTGCCATAAGTGCCTGGGCAGCCACAATACGCATTTATGCTAATTAAGACACATCAAGCGTCTCCCCCCCCCATTAGCTTTGCCAAGAGATTGTAGCTGAAGCTTGCAGCTGCGGGGCATTGAGTGGGAGAAACAGTTGGTGGTGTTGGAGAGGTAAATAACAACCTCTGCGGATTGTGTGGCTAGCCAACATTATGAATGTGCTTGCATTTTATGGTCGTTTTATTGTTTTATTGTTTCATGTTTCATGTTTCATACATATTGCCATTATTAATGTCATCATTCTGCACATTTATTGCAAATATTTCGTTTTGTGACAATTTCGACAGTTTATTTTTTTTCCTTTTTTTTTTTATATATATTTTTATTTAAACATTTCAACGCATTTGAATAATGTACGACGACGAGTACGAATGTTTGTATTTTTATGAGTGCGAATATGATTTTCGCGAGTGTGAATATGAGTATCACAAGTGTCAATATGAATTTTGCCAGTGTGCCACACTTTCTGTGCTCAAACCAGCAAAAGTGAGCTGCAATGTGACTATGGTGAAATGAACATAAGCAAAGTATGATATATTATATATATAACTGTATCTTTATAATAAATGACAAATTATGTTATATAGCTGTAAAGTATAGCAAGTGGAGTTAACAAATTATAGCAAATAATTTATAAAATAAGATATGATATATAAAATAAAGTCGTTATAAATATAAATGTAATAAAACTAACTCTGCTTTGAATTTGCTATAAATATTGCTATAAATCCGCTATAAATTTCCAATGAATCAGTTCTGAACTTTACTATAAATCTATTAAAATGAAATTATTTTAGCAAGGGAACAAATTATGATATTAACTTATTCTACTGTGCTATAATTTTGCTATAAATCTGCCATAATCTTGCTATAAATCTGCTATATACTTCCAAAAATAGATTTATTTAAGCTTGTATACAAATTATGATATTAATTTATTCAACTGTGCTATAATCTTGCTATAAATCTGCCATAATCTTCCTATAAATCTGCTATATACTTCCAAAAGTAGATTTATTTAAGCTTGTAAACAAATCTGAAATGAATGTATTAAACTCTGCTATAATCTTGCTATAAATCTGTTATAATCTTGCTATAAATCTGCTACATACTTCCAAAAGTAGATTTATTTAAGCTTGTAAACAAATCTGAAATGAATGTATTAAACTCTGCTATAATCTTGCTATAAATCTGTTATAATCTTGCAATAAATCTGCTATATACTTCCAAAAATAGATTTATTTAAGCTTGTAAACAAGTTTGAAATTAACCTATTAAACTCTGATATAATATTGCTATAAACTTGCTATAATCTTGCTATAAATCTGTTATAATCTTTCTATAAATCTGTCATAACGTTGCTATAAATATACTAAATTTTATATATATAAATAATCAACTAGTAGTTTCAATTAATTTTAAATCCGCTCAGCAACTAAAAAGCAATCTATAAAATTCATCTGACATATCAATATAATCTGTCATAAAAATAAACATTTATATTGAATATATATTTTTATTTTGTATTTTTTATTTTGTCATTAAGTATTTCAATAAATTTTCCAACATATCGCATAAGTTTTGCACAAATATTAATTTCAACTTTTAATTGAAATTTGTAAGGCAATTTTGTTGCATTGGCAAATACAGGATTGTTGTTTGCCACATTGTTTGGCTGATGCCACATGATGTGGTAGAGTTGGTTTGGTGACTGAACGCGTCGCATTGTTTCATAGTATGAATTGAAATATTTTTGTTTGACCGCAGGCGAAATGGTTGAATAATCCTCCCAAAATTCATATATATTTTTTTTTTTGTTGAACATCCCATATGCAAATTCTTAATGGTTTTTACTGACCCTTTCGCACTCGTTCTCTTCTTCTCGCTCTCTCTCTCTCACACTCTGACGCACTTTTGGAATATAAATATATATATATAAATTTTCATTTGCTGCAGTTAACTTTTTAGTTTTTCAAAGTCATTTTTTGGTCCTAACCCTTGTGACTCGTGTATTATTTGCGGATTTGCATTTGCTAACAAAGCCACAAAACATTTTGATTATTATGCCCCGTACGAGGAGTATATTACGAGTATATTCAGTTTTGTCTAAATAAACGTAAACTTGTTTTTGACTTTTTGTAGTACTTTCTGTATGTTATCCCCTTTATATAAAGTTATAGATTTCGGAAACTATTTAAGCTTCACATATGAAATTTCTTTAGTCAGCTGGCACAATATTTTTCCAATTAACGGATCTTTGGAACTAAAGGATCTATTTCTGTAAAATTACCCAAAATATTAAAAATTAAGTTTACCAGCCGCTAGTTGCCTTTGCTATCTGAAATTATTTGCAAACTTATAGAACTTTACAAGTATTTGCGTCAGAAACCTGAAATTTTTACTGAAATTATTTTTAAATCTCCAAGATCTATGGAATTACTAAAGCTACGCATATGAAATTTGTTTTGTCAGTTGTGAGTTGCTTTAACTAGCTGAAAACATTTTCAAATTCAAGGATCTCTGCAAGTTATTGGTGCTCAGCTGCAACAGCTGAAACTATTTTTGTAACTCATATCTCCCATAAACTATTTGAGCTAAAAGCTTGAAATCTGTTTTGTCAGCTGAGAGTTGCTTTTGCTAGCTGAAATAATTTTTAAAATCAAATTTCTGTGAAATAATTTAAGCTAGAAATGTCAGCTATTAGTTGCTTTAAGAAGCTAAAAATATGATCAATCGATAAATTTAAGAGATAACTCAAAGTCGTTCAAATTTTTGCTACTACTTTTTATTATTTCTTTGCTAACTGCTGCAAACTGCGGCTTAATTGTTGCTCCAAACAATATGCGGAAGTTTGTGGCATGCATGTGTGCTTGCGTGTGTGTATATATGTGTGTGTGTGAGCGCTTGTGCGTAAGTGAATCTGTGCAAAAATGTGAAACCAAAATGCTGCCAGGCAAATATCAAAGTTGTCCACACGGCAACAACAACAACAACAACAAGAAGAAGAACATCTACAAAATACAAGAAAATTCAACATTTTTGCCAGTCTACAAATCAAAATGCAAGTCAGGCATCTCTCATATTGATGATGCTTTCTGGTTGTTGTTTTTTCTTATAGTTCTCGGGGGCGCCTACTGCTTCAGAGACTTGTGAGACATGTGGCATGTTTTGTTTTTTTTTTTTTAGGGTCTTATTGCTGCTGCTTTGAAAATCCATTAAATCTGCGTCTAAAGTAAAGCAAAGCAAAAGTAAAGCTAAATCTAAAGCAAAAGCAAAAGTAAAGCTGAAATGATGTCCAAGGCGTTAGCTTCAAGGTAACAGCGCCTACAAGTATGCTATACATTTTTATGACAGTTTTTTCAACACGTGTTTTGTATTGTAAACAATTTGATGTGACACCGAATGTACTCACACACACACATACACACACACACACACACACAAACATATGTGAACTTTTTTTTGCCTTAGACACATATTTGCACAGTGCTCGATAAAACGTTGTAAGCTCAAGAAACTCTACTTCGCGCTACGCTGTGATTTACACAACTTAAACTGCAAGTAATTTCGAATATGAGAAAAAAAGTAGCTGAAAACATCAGCAAATTAAGCTATAAAACAAGTTCATCTAAGAAATTATAGCAAGTAGTTTTAATAATTTATTTAGCTGAGTTCAGGAAAGAAATTCCAAGAATTTAGCTATAATATATAATTTTTACTATAACTTTACTGTAATTTTACAAAAAAATTCGCTTCAATTTTGCTATAAATCTGCTATACATTTTTGCTATAAATCCGACATAAATCTACGATAAATGTGATATAAATCTGTTGTGATTAAATTTGCTAAAAATGTTCAATAAATATGCTATAAACTTTCTCTAAATTTACTACAGATTTGTTTTTCTAAATTTACTGTAAAAAATTAACTAAATTTGCAATAAATTTGCTATAAATTTGCTATAAATCTGCTATAAATCTGCTATAAATCTGCTATAAATCCGACATAAATCTAAATGTGCTATAAATCTGTTGTGATTAAATTTGCAATAAATAGGCTAAACATTTAATATAAATTAGCTGAAAATGTTCAATAAATATGCTATAAATTTTCTCTAAATTTACTATAGATTTTTTTTTTTCTAAATTTACTGTAAATTTGCTCTAAATTTACAATAATTTGGCTCAAAATTAACTATTAATTTGCTATAAATTTGCTATAAATCTGCTATAAATCTGCTGTAAATCTGCTATAAATCTGATATAAATCTGCAATAAATCTATTATAAACTTTCCATACATTTTCCTATAAACTTATTATTTGCTATAAATTTTGCTATAAATCTGCTCTAAATTTGCTATAAATCTGCTATAAATCTGCTATAAATCTGCTATAAATCTGCTATAAATCTGACATAAATCTGACATAAATCTGCTATAAAGCTGCTAATAATCTGCAATAAATTTATTATATACTTCCCATACTTTTTCCTATAAACTTATTATTTGCTATAAATTTGCTATAAGTCTGCTATAAATCTGCTATAAATCTTCTATAAATCTGCCATAAATTTGCAATAAATTTATTATAATCTTTCCATACATTTTCCTAGAAAATTATTATTTGCTATAAATTTGCAATAAATCTGCTATAAATCTGTTATAAAGCTGCTATAAAGCTGCTATAAATCTGCTATAAATTTGCAATAAATCTATTATAAACTTTCCATACATTTTCCTATAAACTTATTATAATCTGCTATAAATTTGTGCTGCTACGTTAAAGCTTTAAACAGATTTCCAAATGAAATTCAATTCATAAACTATTTCTTTTGAGTTGAACATAACCCATTGGCAGCTACTATTTGCAGGGTATAACAAGTAGAAGTAATGTCGCAGAAGACGAAAAAGAAGCTGAAAGCTACGTTGAGACTTTTTGAAAAGCAACACAAATACACAGACGATAGGCATATAACTGACACACACACACACAGACACACACACACAGACACATACAGTTAAACTTTGACTATTCCTTGATTTCCATTTCTATGCCATTTTCCATTTTGTATTTGATGCCCGTTGATGTTGTCCTAGTTTTCATACAACAGCCACGCCTACTGACTGACACGCCACACACCTCTGCACGATGGCAAAACACTTTTGACACGTTTGAAAGTGATTCAATGGCACAACAACATTTCGAAAATGCCGGACACTACGGACATGTAGACTATGGACAGACGGATATTCTATGAGCAGGACAACATTGCAATGCATTTGAATTTGAATTTGAATTTTATCACATTCACATGTTGAAATATTCAAACTGTCAACGTTCGTTTTTGAGCTTGAATTAGGCATAGAACAAAATGAAAACGTGTTTTCATGCTGCTCTGGCAATTGCTATAAATATATATATATGTATAGGTATATATATAGTCATTGGTGATGACATGAAATGCCAATTAAATGTATTTGTATTTTGCCAATTTTCAGTATTGATATTGAGCTGTTGCTGCATACATTTGTTTTACCTTACAAACTGCAAACATTTTGCAATTCAATTTAGCTAAAAACTCATTTCAAGCAGGAAATTTGAATAGTCAAAGAAAATAATAGAAAAAAATAAATAAATATTATTACATGCAAGAGTAGAAAATTTGTCGACTTATTAGCTATAAATTTTTATTTTTGCGGCCGCACCTGAACTAAGTTTCTCAGGCGCATCTCCGTTAAAGACGAGCAGCAGATCTCATAAGTTCGCGAAAAGAGTTTTTCAGATCAAAAAGTGCTAAAAAAAAAAAAAAAACAAAACCTGTTAACCAAGCAGTGCGGCGAATGAGGCAAGTTCTCTATGTGTTGCAAGATCACTAACCGAGCATATGTGTCCACACGACACAACGACTCTGCTGTAGTTTGCTACAACTCCTTGCCTCACCTCCCCCTCACCCCACTAAGCAGCTGAAAAAAAAGTAACCTAGCATGTTTTTTTTTTATGCTGCATTCTTCATCATCCGTGTGCCGACTTTTAGTTCTGACTGACTGCGGCGGAGGCGAAGGCGGAGGCGGTGGCAGCTTCTTCCCGTTTTCCACTATCTACCTTTGGTGTCAAGAGTCCAAGAGTCTTCTTCTGGCACCGCTTTGCCCTTTGGCTGTCTGCCAGCAGCCAGTCAAGCGGGTCGATCTTGTGCTTGCAAGTCAAGTTCATTGCACCGCTAGTGTCTGCTGCCACGTCTGTGGTTCATTTCTTTTGCAACACACACACACACACACTGATGCGCATGCCACAGCATGTTGTGTAATTTCCCCATTTATGCTCTGTCGCATGCAAAAATTATGCATCTTGATAGTCAACTCAACTCCAATACGAACAACTTTTGCACTTTTGATTAATTGCAAAAAAAAAAATAAATAAAAAAAAAATCATTTTTGCCTTTGCTTGTCGCCATCAGCTTCGTTAGGCTTGAAACTGGTTGCATGCGCAGTATTTTAAATGATTTATTTACGTTTTTTTTTTTTTTCTTTATATTTTATATATTAGCAACAACAATTTGTTTGACACTTTTACGATTTTGCATAGGCAGCAAGTGAAAAAAAATAAAAAAAAAAAAATGCAAATGCTATCAAAATGTAACGACAATTGATATAAATTTGAACTAAACTGTTGAGTTTCATAGCAGGCAGCTTGCAACTGTTAGCAATGCTGTTTAGTCAGTGCAGCTATAGCCAAGACACACACCTAGCAGCGCCATCTATGTGCTGTAGATGTAGGCTTCAACTGACATAGCATAGCAGCTGTAGCTGCACACAAATTTGAATAATTACGACTGAAAAATACCCGGTACATAGGATGGAAATTCATTGATTTATTAAATATAAAATTGCAGATTTATTAATTCAAACAGTTTTGTATACAAAAATTTAAATGCATTTGAAATTGTCATTTTTTTTTTTTTTTTTATAATTTTCATGCCACTTTTAGCAATATTTACTCTTAAAATCAAAATCCTCATCGCAACTGCCAGCAGAATTATTAGCCAACAATTGTTCCTTGCAGCCATGATGTAAACGATGTACATCAGAATCAAAACATTCATCATGTAAACGTTTATCGCGACTCTTGCTACGTTGACGCTGATGATGACCACCATGACGACTATGTGCATGACCATGCGTATGGCCATGGCCATGTGCATGGGCGTGACTAGAATGATGTGCTGCTGGCACAGCAGCAGCACTAAAATGATGCGTTGATGTTGGACTAAGCTCACGTGGTGGACGACAATGACTTGAAGGCGGCACCGGATCATCAAAACGTGGACAAGGATGATCACCCACTGGTGATGCAGTTTCATAACGTTTCGATAGCAATGTAAACTCTTGATGTGCCGAGCATAACGCCTGCAAACGATGCAATAAATCAGTTTCAGGCAAATCACGTAAATGCAATGTGCGTGCAACAGAAGTGCGAAATGATTGCAGATGCGATAAACGTTGATTGGCATCCGATAGTTGTGCACTCAAACGACTGACATCATCACGCAGCGACTAAAATGAAAGAAAATGAGATTAGCTAAAGGCTGGCAAGGATTACAGTGAAGGCAAGTGCTGAGCTTACATTAATCAAAGCCTCATCACGACAGCGTCGATTTTGATTAGATTCACATGATGATTTCATGCGCTCCTTCAATGCATTCAATTGTGAGAGTAGACGTGTCTTTTCATCCTCCATGTCGCAGACTTGTGTTGTCAATTCATCAATTTTACGTGCTCGCTCCAAGGATGTTATTTTATATTCAACAGCTTCTGTCAGCTGTGCTCTAACTTCACCGATCTGTGAACGTGCATCGCCAAGTTGTGCATTAAGTTTGTCAACTTGTTTGGACAATTTCTTAGCGCGACACACGGCCTCATCGCGTTCACCTTGCAACATGCATTTGCCACGTGCACCATCCTCAATAATTGCCAATTTGCGACGTAGCAGCTCCAAGTGTAAATCTCGACGTTGCACTTGTTCGCGTAAATTGCGTACGCGACGTTGTAAATTATAAACGCTGCTGCTTTCTTTTAATGGTATATCATGACATGAACGTTCACGTCGCAATTTGCCTTGTCCTGTTGCCTGATGTTGATGATGATGATGGTGCTGATGATCACAGCAACCTTTCTCCATTGCATGATGATGATGATGATTCGCCAATTCATGTTCACAATGTGCCGTCAAACGTTCTGCACGTTCGAGCAAATTTTCAGCCATAATATTTGTATCCGCACCCAATGCTGGCGGCTCTGTGCATTCACTCCAATTCAAGGCACTGGCCAAACGTTGCAAGTACTCGGAGAGACCCATATGATCTTTACGTAGTGTATGTATCTCAGCATGACATTTCTCCAAACGCTCAGCCAGCTCGGATTTTTGTGCTTCACCTGTGCGCAGGCGACACTCGTTGGATTCTTGAGTTTCCTTGAGTTTCTCGTGTTCGTTTGTGAGCTGATCGCGTAGCGAGTGCATTTGCTGAGAGAAAGAGAGAGTAAGTGTGAGAGAGAGAGGAAATGGAGTGTGAATGATCAATAGATAGAAAAAAACATAGACATAGAGACAGAAGTGTCAACCGTAGACTCACCGCATGCATTGCCTGATTCTCGCCAAGTAATTCTCTTAACTTATCCTTGATCAATGTCTCACATGGCTCCGGAACATTCAATAGATTACTAAGATTACGCAAAAATTGCAAACGATCAGCCTGTATGCGATCTAAATTATTTTGCAAGCGATGACAACGTGATTCAAAGCCACGTAATTCTTCTTTCAATTTTTCACCATTAATTTCCGATTCAGTTAAACGATCCCGTTGCAATTGTAAATCACGTTCATATTGACGACAGCGACCTTCAAGCTCATGATTATGATTACCAGCGCCATCTAATTGTGCGCTAAGTCGTTGCTTCTCAATATTAGCCAATGATTTCAAATTAAGCAATTCATTTTCACAAGAGCTAAGCGTATCGCATGTTGAGGTCACCTTTGCCTTGGCACGTTGCAATTCAATCATTACTTCTTCGGCACGAGAGATAACACATTCGGGTGTTGCATGACTATTTTGATTTCCCTCACAGACATCAATGCCAAGGCAAATGCTAAGGCGACGCAATAGATCATGTAGCTGTGCCTTGGCTTGCTCCTTGTGCGATTCTTCACTGGCAGCATGTTGTTCCAAATGTTGTATCTTACAGATTAATTCTTTATTACGTTCATCGGAGCAACGTTTTTCGCGCTGTAACGTTTGTACAGTAGTATCGCAACGTGATTGCACCGATTGCTCACGATTCTCAGCATTTTGTAGACGACCCTGCAATGAAGCGATGAGCGCTGTTTGTCGTGCTGCTTGTGCACGCAAATTTTCAACATCCGATTCCTTGCCACACAATGCTGTGCGTGTTTCAGCAAGCTAAATTGAAGTAAGACTGTTAGTTTCAGGAAGTTTCTAGTAGTTGCTCTGCTTACCTCGCTGGTTAAACGTTCCTTTTTATAGGACAAGGCAGCTAATTCACTGCGCAATGTTGTTGTCATATCGATGCCATGATGATGCTCTGAAACAGTTATGCCTGCTGTACCACATGATGTGTCCAGCTAGGTTAGGAAAAGATTTTTACTAGTTTTATTGACATTGTAATATGAAAATTACAATTATGAAAATTGATAGCTGTACGCTTGGTTTTAAGGCACTTGCATGCCAAATTTTATAACACTAGCATGCCTAATACCAGAGCATTACGAGACTAAAGCAATATATCTTTAGAATAATTTAAGAAATATTCCAATTTATATAAAATATTTTTAGACAAAAGAAAATCTTCGGATAAGTCATAGAAAATAGCAGCAATAAATGTTAACATAAATTGCATTCCAAAATATTTAAATACAAATTTTGATAGCACTGCCTCTAAGGAACTTGAAATGCCAAATTTTATAACACTAGCCTAATACCAGAGCATTACGAGATTAAAGCAATATAGCTTTATAAAAATTTAAGAAATATCCAAAATATTTTTAGACAAAAGTAAAGCTTCGGATAAGACATAGAAAACAGCAGCAATAAAAGTTAACATTTATTGAAATTGCATTCTAAAATATCTAATAAAAATTTTGATAGCACTGCCTCCAAGGAACTTGCATGCTACCTTTCATAGCTCTCTGCTAATGCCAGAAATTTATTTATTTAAAATAATCTAAAAAAAAAATTGTTTAAATACAATCCGAATATTTAGAGCATGAATGAAAGGATACTGTATAAAACTTAACACATATCCTTTATTTTTTGCCTTCTTTAAATTTCCAAAATATATAAAAACACTTTTCAAATTTCAAATTATTACCAGAGATCTGCTGGTTATAGATCAATGTTCCTAAGAGGTATAAGAAAAATATAGATTTCCTAACTTTTCCAATTTATCTATCAATTTTTTTCATATTTATACATCGTCCTAAAATATTTTTTTATAACATTTTTGTCATTTGTCCTACCAAATGATGATGATGTGGCGATAATCCACCACTTAATCCCATATGATGATGATGCAGATGATTATCACTTGGCATCTTTAGAAGCCAAATTTCTCACTACAACAATGTATAATCCAATGAACCGTACGATAACAGCGCTCCAAACTGACTAAACTGAACTGTCGCGTCAATGTTCCATACCCCCTTGGCAGTACAACTCATTCTATTCTGACAACAAGAGCCTAACAACCATGAAGGGCGACCACGTATATATATATAATCAGGTATGGAAGGAAGGAATTTACTTTAACATAACATCACACAATGTAGAGAGAAAATTTATGTTCAATTCTAGTTTTAGAGTTTTTTTTGGGGGGCGCTTTGCGTTGCCAATGGGCGGCAACATAAGTGAAAATGAGCTCAATGGCATTACAAAGGGAAAACTTTTAGACTACTACTAGGAGT
>JBAMBR010006126.1:0-10092 GCA_037044475.1 Zaprionus obscuricornis | reverse complement strand
CAACTGATATATACAGCTTCGAGTAAAGGGCATCAATCAACTCGACTACAGATATTAATCAGGAATATAAATATATATATATATATATATATCTTACTGACATACAGTCTATAAATTTTTCATTGCATTTTTGATTGGCATAAACGATTTTACTTGATTTACATTAAAAGCCTTTGCAGTTGTTAATATTTATTTATTTATTTTTTTTTATTGTTAATTTATATTTAACCGGTTTTTATTTGCCTTATTAAAGAAATTCTTAGCTTTTAACTTGATTGTAATAATATTTATAGTTAAGAATTATTTACAATTAAAATTTAACAAGTAATAAATTATGTGATATTTAAAATTTGAAATTTATTGATATTTCTTTCTCATTTCAATTTTTAATGAAACAAATTAATAAAGATTTTATAATCAAAGATTTATTTATATTTAATCATTTGTATTTTACGAGTGTTAAATATCATCATTAATTGTTAAACTGTTTAATTATTTTGCATTAATAACATGTTCAATTTATAGTCAAATACTATATATAGTGAAAACTCCTTTACACGGACAATAATAGTAGGGCGGCTGAATTTTGCATGATTTTGGTAACGTTTTCCAAGCAATTTTCAAAATTCCAAGCAGGCAAAAAAATTATCCGAAGTTTATTGTACGCCTAAGACTGTTTTCACTGTAGCTATAACTTTAATGAAAGCGTTAATAATACTTCATAAATTTGTAGAATATGTCTGCAGAGACATCTCTGTAGGCCGACTGCATTTTCCAGAACTGTAGTAGCGTTTTATTTGATAAATTTTCAAAGTTCCGAGCCGACGAATGTTATCCGAAGTTTATTATACGTTCACTATAATAAAAGTCTTTAATAATAATTGATCAATTTTTAGAATAGCTTTGTAGGCTTATCTCCTGTAGGGCGGCCTGCATTTTCCAGAACTTTAGTAATGTTTTTTCGAGCAATTTTTTAAGTTCCGAGCTAAAATGCAAGCGTATGTTCACTGTAGCTATAAATACATGTATATACAATTATGAAATCTTCAACTTAAGAAATCATTTATCATATATAATTATATCTATCATATACATATATGGTATACATATATAAATATATATATGATAATTCCAGATATCCAAATGTAACATTGTAACTGATTTCAAGAGAAACTAACTGCAATGTAAACAGCAGACAACAGACTGCAGACTGCAGACTGTCTACAGTTTATACAGTCTATAGTCGGAATAGTTTATCTAGTTAGTTGTAATTTATTATACTAAATGTGACAATAATATGAAAACGTGACTAAAACGTTGAGAAAACAACAGCAGCAGCAGCAGCAGTAGCAGCAGCAACAGGTGAAGGTTGACATGTTGAATTATTATAATGAATTTGTGTGTGTATTTGTCTTGTGGGTGACTATGGTCAGTCATGGTCAGGGTTATGCATCAAAACTTTATGTTGGCTTAAGTTCATCTATTTTTTTTTTTTTTTTTTGCTGCTGCTTCTTCTTCAACGACTTTTGAGTTGAGTTTGCGTTGAGGTTATCATCAGATCAAGAAGTTGAGCTAAAAATATGTTGCGCTAAGCACAAAATGTACAAAAGGTCAACTGGAGCTATAGTGAGAGCAAGAGCGATAGAGGTAGAGATAGAGAGATACATGTTGTAATGCGATAATAATAGATTTTAGTCAGAGATCTCATTGTAATTAGACCAAATCACGCAACACACACACACACACACACAAACACACACACGAACAAACACATACACGAACAAAGCAACCAAACAACAACAAAACAAGAAAAATATTTATTCATATGATAAACATTTTTTTTTTTTTACATTTTTACATTTTTCGTCATTTCTTTATTTTTTCATTGTTTTATTTTATTTTGCAGCAATAACAATAGCCGTAGCGCTAGTGCCTCCGGAAGTGGCAGCAACAATGATATCTATAACATTTTTCTACTTATTGTCGACATTATTGTCTTGCACTATAAATTTTGGTTAACAATCATTGAGGAAATCGTTAAATTGTTTACCACACGACCACTAGCAAATGTCAATGGACAATTTGTATTGATAACAGGAGCAGGACATGGCATGGGCAAAGAAATGGCATTACAATATGGTGCATTGGGTGCCAAAGTCATTTGCTGGGATGTCAATGAACAGACAAATTCCCAAACTGTTAAGGAAATTAAACAAGCTGGCGGTAATGCTTGGGGCTATGTTTGTAATGTTGTTAAGCGTGAGGATATTATGGAATTGGCACAAAAGATGCGCAAGGATCATGGTTTTATTAGCATTTTGGTAAATAATGCTGGCATAATGCCATGTCATCCATTATTGGAACATACCGAGCAGGAGACACGTCTAATGTACGATATCAATGTTCTGGCACATTACTGGGTAAGTTTTCGTATATATTTTGGTTTGGAATTTAAAGAATGTTCCCCGAAATGTTGAAATATTTTTGAATGATCGTTTGGCAATTAAGTATTTGTATGAGCAACTTTTTTGTTTGTAAAGAAAATTACCTAAAACTCGCAGTATTTAGGTTTGGTAAGAACAAGTACATGCCTTCCAAGTTTCATTCAAATCAGATCAATATATCATATAGCTGCCCGCTCGACAGGCGGTTAACATGGCGTTATCACATCCAAAGTAAAAGAAAACAGTCTGAGGAGAGACTGAGGCAATACCAGTGGCTCATCGGAAGACGGTCCAAGCTTAGAACCAGTCTTAAAGTTCTTGTTTATAAATCCATAATAAAGCCAATCTGGACCTACGGTATCCAGTTGTGGGGTACTGCCAGCCCATCAAACCGTAACCACATACAAAGGCTGCAAAACAAGGCTCTAAGACTAGTCTCGAACGCCCATCCCTATCATGACAACTGCACCATCCACGAAGTTTTAGGTGTTCCCTGGGTGAAAGATGAAATTCGGAAAGTGAGTACGAAATACATCAACAGGTTCCATAACCACCCAAACATCTTGGCTATCAATATTCTGGACAACAGCCAAACAATCAGGAGGCTCAAAAGAACACACCCACTGGACCTATTTATGGAGGATGACAACTAGCCCTCCAGTACCCCACCAACCATCTCTTGTGAGACTTAAATAGCTAAGGATACCACATAAAATTTAATTATTGTCCACATAGACAGATTTTTTAAGTAAATAATTTAGAGTAAAAAAAAAAAAAAAAAAAATATATATATAGCTGCCATAGAAACAACCGATCCGAAATTAAGTATTTGTATGAACAACTTTTTTTATTTATTCAGCAAACCGCCTTAAACTCTAAGAATTTAGATTTGATAAAGACTAAGACACAACTGCCAAGTTTCATTCAAATCAGATTAATATATCATATAGCTACCATATCAACGATCGTTCAAAAATTAATTTCTTGTATGAAAAACTTTTGGTTTAAATTTATGAAGAGTATGAAATCTTTGACGTGATGTTAATTGTTTTCTTGTTGTTATTACTTCATTTTCATATAATGCTTAAATGAATTTCCTCTTACGCCACATACTACAGCTCATTCAGGCCTTTTTGCCCGAGATGATTGAACGTAATGAGGGCCATCTGGTAGCACTTTCCTCCTGTGCCGGTCTCTTTGGTCTACCAAATTTGGTGCCATACTGTGGAACAAAGTTCGCTGTGCGTGGCTATATGGCAGCTCTAGCTGAGGAACTGCGTCGCAAGAATCCACAAACAAATGTAAGTTACAAGTTTATATTCTAATATATGTTGTATGTCTAATATTTTTGTTTTTTTTTTTTTTGTTTATGCAGATTAAATTGACAACAATTTATCCATATATGATTGATACGGGACTATGCAAGAATCCACGTTATCGTTTCCCCAATCTGTTTAAATTGATTTCACCAAAGGTTGCCGCTGCCTCAATCATTGAAGCACAACGTCAGGGACTCGAAGAGGCATCGATTCCACGTCATTATACAGCTTTGGATAAAGTTGGTCGTCTCATTCCTAAGAGAGCGATGCGTCTAGTTAACGATTTCCTAGATACAGGCGTCGATTCCGACAAACTATAAATAATAACAATAATAACAATAATAATAATAATAATAATTATAAAAAGAAAAGATGAAAAGAAAAATATTAGAAAACATTCAATGTCTCAAGAGCTTTTTATATGTAAAACTATTTTTTATATACAATTTTTTTTTTTTTTTTAAATGTACTTGAAGTGAATTTAGTGAGCCTAAAGGTTGTTACTTAACAAATAAATAACTATTATCTATATATACCTACATATATAATAAGTATATCTGACGTCTATTATTATGATCAGTTAACGATCAGTTAAGATTAAAAAGCTTTTCATGCGTTTAAGTTGTTCTGAATGTCTCTTGCGTAAAATGTATTGGAATTTGATATGATTGGCAACGAACTTTTAAGCTTCAAAGATTAGTTAAGATTAGTTAAGGTCAATATCGCTGGAATTTAACAATAATCCGACAAGTTCAATGTCGATCAGTTGACAGTATTTCAAGTTATTATTTCAAGTTCAAGCTAAGATCTGTTAGAATTGTATTGGCAACTGTTAAGATCAGTTAAGGCTATAAGGCTAGTGAAGATCCATTATGATAAGTTAAGGCAAGCGAAGCTCAGTTAAGCAAAGATTCGTTAAGATTAATCATAATTAATTCTACATAATATCTATTAAACTCAATTGTTATCAATTAAGACCGTCAAAGATCAGTTTAGATTAGTAGAGTACAGCTAAGTGTCATTAAGATGAGTTGAAATCTGTTTATGTCCAGTGAAGATCAATAGCAATTAAATAACAATTGAGTTATCAAGGATAAGTTAAGAATACTTAAGATACTGTCAACTGATCGACATTGAACTTGTCGGATTATTGTTAAATTCCAGCGATATTGACCTTAACTAGTAGCTTTATGATATATTCATGTTCATTTGAATGAAACTTGGCAGTTGTGTCTTAGTCTTTATCAAATCTAAATTCTTAGAGTTTAAGGCGGTTTGCTGAATAAATAAAAAAAGTTGTTCATACAAATACTTAATTTCGGATCGGTTGTTTCTATGGCAGCTATATATATATTTTTTTTTTTTTTTTTACTCTAAATTATTTACTTAAAAAATCTGTCTATGTGGACAATAATTAAATTTTATGTGGTATCCTTAGCTATTTAAGTCTCACAAGAGATGGTTGGTGGGGTACTGGAGGGCTAGTTGTCATCCTCCATAGGTAGGTCCAGTGGGTGTGTTCTTTTGAGCCTCCTGATTGTTTGGCTGTTGTCCAGAATATTGATAGCCAAGATGTTTGGGTGGTTATGGAACCTGTTGATGTATTTCGTACTCACTTTCCGAATTTCATCTTTCACCCAGGGAACACCTAAAACTTCGTGGATGGTGCAGTTGTCATGATAGGGATGGGCGTTCGAGACTAGTCTTAGAGCCTTGTTTTGCAGCCTTTGTATGTGGTTACGGTTTGATGGGCTGGCAGTACCCCACAACTGGATACCGTAGGTCCAGATTGGCTTTATTATGGATTTATAAACAAGAACTTTAAGACTGGTTCTAAGCTTGGACCGTCTTCCGATGAGCCACTGGTATTGCCTCAGTCTCTCCTCAGACTGTTTTCTTTTACTTTGGATGTGATAACGCCATGTTAACCGCCTGTCGAGCGGGCAGCTATATGATATATTGATCTGATTTGAATGAAACTTGGAAGGCATGTACTTGTTCTTACCAAACCTAAATACTGCGAGTTTTAGGTAATTTTCTTTACAAACAAAAAAGTTGCTCATACAAATACTTAATTGCCAAACGATCATTCAAAAATATTTCAACATTTCGGGGAACATTCTTTAAATTCCAAACCAAAATATATACGAAAACTTACCCAGTAATGTGCCAGAACATTGATATCGTACATTAGACGTGTCTCCTGCTCGGTATGTTCCAATAATGGATGACATGGCATTATGCCAGCATTATTTACCAAAATGCTAATAAAACCATGATCCTTGCGCATCTTTTGTGCCAATTCCATAATATCCTCACGCTTAACAACATTACAAACATAGCCCCAAGCATTACCGCCAGCTTGTTTAATTTCCTTAACAGTTTGGGAATTTGTCTGTTCATTGACATCCCAGCAAATGACTTTGGCACCCAATGCACCATATTGTAATGCCATTTCTTTGCCCATGCCATGTCCTGCTCCTGTTATCAATACAAATTGTCCATTGACATTTGCTAGTGGTCGTGTGGTAAACAATTTAACGATTTCCTCAATGATTGTTAACCAAAATTTATAGTGCAAGACAATAATGTCGACAATAAGTAGAAAAATGTTATAGATATCATTGTTGCTGCCACTTCCGGAGGCACTAGCGCTACGGCTATTGTTATTGCTGCAAAATAAAATAAAACAATGAAAAAATAAAGAAATGACGAAAAATGTAAAAATGTAAAAAAAAAAAAAACGTTTATCATATGAATAAATATTTTTCTTTTTTTTTTGTTTTGTTGTTGTTTGGTTTCTTTGTTCGTGTATGTGTTTGTGTGTGTGTGTGTGTGTGTTGCGTGATTTGGTCTAATTACAATGAGATCTCTGACTAAAATCTATTATTATCGCATTACAACATGTATCTCTCTATCTCTACCTCTATCGCTCTTGCTCTCACTATAGCTCCAGTTGACCTTTTGTACATTTTGTGCTTAGCGCAACATATTTTTAGCTCAACTTCTTGATCTGATGATAACCCCAACGCAAACTCAACTCAAAAGTCGTTGAAGAAGAAGCAGCAGCAAAAAAAAAAAAAAAAAAATAGATGAACTTAAGCCAACATAAAGTTTTGATGCATAACCCTGACCATGACTGACCATAGTCACCCACAAGACAAATACACACACAAATTCATTATAATAATTCAACATGTCAACCTTCACCTGTTGCTGCTGCTACTGCTGCTGCTGCTGCTGTTGTTTTCTCAACGTTTTAGTCACGTTTTCATATTATTGTCACATTTAGTATAATAAATTACAACTAACTAGATAAACTATTCCGACTATAGACTGTATAAACTGTAGACAGTCTGCAGTCTGCAGTCTGTTGTCTGCTGTTTACATTGCAGTTAGTTTCTCTTGAAATCAGTTACAATGTTACATTTGGATATCTGGAATTATCATATATATATATTTATATATGTATACCATATATGTATATGATAGATATAATTATATATGATAAATGATTTCTTAAGTTGAAGATTTCATAATTGTATATACATGTATTTATAGCTACAGTGAACATACGCTTGCATTTTAGCTCGGAACTTAAAAAATTGCTCGAAAAAACATTACTAAAGTTCTGGAAAATGCAGGCCGCCCTACAGGAGATAAGCCTACAAAGCTATTCTAAAAATTGATCAATTATTATTAAAGACCTTATTATAGTTATAATTATGGTGAACGTATAATAAACTTCGGATAACATTCGTTGGCTCGGAACTTTGAAAATTTATCAAATAAAACGCTACTACAGTTCTGGAAAATGCAGTCGGCCTACAGAGATGTCTCTGCAGACATATTCTACAAATTTATGAAGTATTATTAACGCTTTCATTAAAGTTATAGCTACAGTGAAAACAGTCTTAGGCGTACAATAAACTTCGGATAATTTTTTTGCCTGCTTGGAATTTTGAAAATTGCTTGGAAAACGTTACCAAAATCATGCAAAATTCAGCCGCCCTATTATTATTGTCCGTGTAAAGGAGTTTTCACTATATATAGTATTTGACTATAAATTGAACATGTTATATATGCAAAATAATTAAACAGTTTAACAATTAATAATGATATTTAACACTCGTAAAATACAAATGATTAAATATAAATAAATCTTTGATTATAAAATCTTTATTAATTTGTGTCATTAAAAATTGAAATGAGAAAGAAAATCAATAAATTTCAAATTTTAAATATCACATAATTTATAACTTGTTAAATTTTAATTGTAAATAATTCTTAACTATAAATATTATTACAATCAAGTTAAAAGCTAAGAATTTCTTTAATAAGGCAAATAAAAACCGGTTAAATGTAAATTAACAATAAAAAAAAATAAATAAATAAATATTAACAACTGTAAAGGCTTTTAATGTAAATCAAGTAAAATCGTTTATGCCAATCAAAAATGCAATGAAAAATTTATAGACTGTATGTCAGTAAGATATATATATATATATATATATATATTTATATTCCTGATTAATATCTGTAGTCGAGTTGATTGATGCCCTTTACTCGAAGCTGTATATATATCAGTTGTAACAGACTATATCTTATAACTGCCATAGGTACAATCGATTGAAAATATATTTTAAACCAGGAAATGTATATGACGCCCAATAGACAAGTATATTCCTGCTCAGCATCAACAAGCTAGTTTTTTGAATAATACCTATAATTCTGTCCATTTGAATATCTGAATTTTGAGCACTATAAAAACTAGAGACTTATTATTTTTTGCAATAGTTGTTTGTTAAATGCTGCTCAAGTTTTTTCTTTTTAATTTTTACCACGTACCGTCCCCCCCCCCCCCCATAACCCTATAAAACTGCACACCAAAAGCTTACTTATAAAACTAGATGTCTAAATATTGGAATATTTCTAATGTAAACTAATGTGTACGAACTGTAAAAATCTTGTTCAATTTACAACATAAAAGTGTTATTTATGCAGCTTTTAATTTACCCCAAAATCAAAGTATTTTTTTTACATTTTTTTTTTTATTTTTGAAAAAAAAAAATATTTTCTTTTACGTTGCCATTAAAAACATTTGATAAATAATTCCAATAAAAAAAAATTTATACACTTTTAAAAAGTTTCATAACTCATAGCGTATGCAGCGTCTATAAACTGAGAAACTAGTAAGAAAAAACAAAAAAAAATAAATAAAAAAAAAAACATAAGCTGTGACAGCTGTCAAAATGTGCAAGTGGCAAATTGCACATAAAAAATAAAAAAAAAACGAAAAACATGTGTTTCTCCAAGCTAATTGAATAGAATAACTAACTAATCTAAAATAAAAATAAATAAATAAATAAATAAATAAATAATGTATAATTCTTTCAAGGTCAAAATGAAAACAAAGTAAGTTGCGCTAGTATACCAGAAAAATACCATGATTATTTATGGTATATAAATAATAATAAAAAATAAATAAAAAAAAAATACTGCTAAGAACTGTTTAACTACAATGCAAAAGTTGCGCAATTAATCAATTTAATTTATTATTGTACTAACAGTATTAGCTGTCGATTATTTTAATGGATATACTATGAATATATTTAAACATTATTATATATATTTGTGGTATATATATAAATATATATCTCGTCATATCGTTAAAATAGTATTTAGTATTTAAGTTTGATTATGTACAGTTTATAGTTGAGCAATAAACACTTGTTGCTAACATGGCTAATCGAGCTGCGAGCTGCGAGCTGCTTTGGATTTGAAATGCTTGATAACAATTTTTGAATTTTGACTGCAAGGGTCATAGTTCCTTCCTTCTAGGCAGAATTGTTATCAATGCTACCGCTTTAATCTATATCAAACACGCACTCGAAATATTTTCTTCTTTTCTTTTCTTTTTATTTTTCAATACCCTTGCATGAGTATATTTAATATGCTTTATATTTTGTAGTATATAATATATATATACTCGTATATAAAATGCAAGATTATCAGCATTATCTATCAGCCGTAATATTTTCAAATTGATAAAAATATTTTATATAGATGCTATTTGTGATTCCAATTGAAATCAGCAAGATCATCATAAATTTAATAGTTATAATCGATCGGAATATTAGTTTTATATGCACTGCAACTTAAATTTATATTTACACATTTTCGTAAAATTTAATACAAATCGGAACACTATAACATATAGCTGTCATACAAGAGATATAATGACTGCAGTTTTTCTATATCAAATTTTTTTTTTTTTAAGTGTATTTAATATTTGTTATGCCATAGATAACTTTTACTTCTTGTTTACT
>JBAMBR010006125.1:0-12088 GCA_037044475.1 Zaprionus obscuricornis | reverse complement strand
TTTTTTTTTTGTTCTATGATTTGTATGCTGACCACGCCCAATTTTTTGTTAATTTAACCACAGTCAACAGCTGTTGCAGGGAAAAATTGTAGAAGAAAAATAAAAAACCAAATCGAAATATTTTCTTTCATAGAAAGACAGTTGGAAATCCCGTAATATTCCATTTTTATTTCTATTTGTACAGAGAAATCATTCATAGATTTTATTTTATTTTATGTTATATAACAAAGAAATCAAAAGAAATATGCAATATTCTATAGTTAAGTAATTTGAGTCTCTCTTTAAATCTGCTGTATATAAAGTCTATTTTAAAATCAAAACCATGCTTCTGACAGATTTTTAATGCTGCCAAAAGATGCTGATAACTGTGCAAAGGGGTAAAGGACGGGAAGGTATTAACAAGACAAGAATTTTAGACACGAACATGTTTCTCTCAAAATATATACTATATATGTATGTGTTTATATAGATAGACAAATATATATACTATATATAGTATATATAAGATTACGTGACGCCCATTGCATGCTACAAGGCAGCAGCAGCAAGAACAACATCTCCAAACAGCAGCACAACACTGCCAAATAAAAGTTATTTCTCTCTCTCTCTCTCTCTATGTGTGTGTGTGTGTGTGTGTGTAAACTTTAGTATGTGTGCATATTTAACTGTTATACTATATAGATGTATTTGGGGATTTAGAACTAGGCCAAAGTTCGTGTTGTGCTTAATGAATATATTTTCCCTTTGGATTTTTTAAGGCAAAGCAAGCACAGCACGTGATTTTTCAAACGCTCTAAAGACACCATAAAATCTAAACAAAAAAAAAAAACTAAAATTCAAAATAATTTATAAAAAAATATATATTTCTAATACAATGAAATAATATAGACAATAGTCTAGTTATTTAATCAGTTATATATATAACTGATAATAAATATATATATATGTATCTATATATAACTATATTTGTTCTCTAGCTTTGTTCTACATTCATTTGCATGCAATAATTGCATAATTCTTATGCCATTGGCATTGCTTTTGATTTGTATGCTGCTTGGCTTATGTTGCTTCCAGCTAACTAATTGAACAAACTCAATTTTGACATGCACGTGCTTTGTCCATGTGTTAAGCTTGAATTGACTTTGCCACCATTACTGTACTTCTCTTATATATACATATATATTGATATACAACTGTTTTGTTGCCATGAGCAGTGAAAGCAACTGTTTCTCTATGCTGCAAATCAGCTTAATTTGATGTTGCAATTGTTATATGCAATGCAGTCGCATCTAAATGTAATTATCAAGTTGAATGAACCTCAAAATCGATTTTATATACTACTATTGTACAGTTATATATACTATATATATATGCCATATATATAGTTAACTTGTTTTGTTGCCATACATCATTCAAAATGATTTCCATGGTTTGGGTCTTAGTTAAAGCCTGGCAATTATGCCAAGCACATACGACACGTTTACAATGATAGAGTGAGAGACAGTGAGAGAGAATGAGAATGAGAATGAGAGAGAAGGAGAATGAGAATGAGAGAGAAGGAGAGTGAAAGATATTTGCAATTGCTTTCAACTTTGACATATCAATGAATTTGCGAGTAGCATTGAAAATGTGACAGGTGATTAAATGATTTAAATTGAGCTTCATGAAAAGGATCCAAGACACGTGGATTCCGTTTCACATGTTAATTTTAATTGCGTCATCGTTTACCTGATATACACAGTGTTGACTATTTATACTTTATCATCGTATGTTGCTTGCTTCACTTGGCGTATACTTAATATCGCAATTCAAATTTTACTTTTTTTTTTTGTTTGTGTGATTTACGCTCTCCTTTTACACACACACACACACACATACACAAACAAAGAATTGTTACTTCCCAAATGTTAAAGATGGCGTCACGTTCATATTCTTAGTCTTCGTTTTCATTTTCTTCTTTTGTCTTTTCGCTTTGGCCATTTACTGTTTTGCCCATAAAAACCAAGCAAAAACAAAAAAAAAAGCCAAAAGAAAAGAATATCTACTTATCGTTAACGTATAATTTATTGAAGCTCAGACTTGCCCAGAGAACTTTGGTCGAAAAGTTTAACGCATTTTGGCGTTAATATTCTCATTATAATCTATTCTATGCTTCTTAGTATTTTCTATATATATATATATATATATATATATATATATTTGTCATTATTGGGTATATACTTGCCATAAAATAATGAACTATTTGAATAATCTATTTTACAATGTCTATAAAATCATTTAATAGTCTTAAAAAAAAATTTAATTTATATTTATTTTTCAATTCACTTGTAAAATTTTTTTTCTATTTTTTTTGATGCCTAATAAAATTAATCAATGAGCCTGAAAAATCACGCTAAGAATTTACTACTGTACATTTTGGAGTATACTTTGACGCCAAGGACGAACATAAACGTTTTATAGACATGAATATAGTATATATATGTATATGTGTATATATATAATACTAGCGTATATCATCTATAAGCAATGTGATGTCGTTGTCGTTGTTGTGTTGTCGTCCTCGCCCCTTGATAATAAGTAGGTTTCCTTTTGCCTGGTTTTAATGTTTGTTTTATGGCTATTAGGCCAAAGATTACTTTGGTTCGCCACGGTCTTGAATTCTTCCTGGGCACCAACGTGTTTTTTTTTCAGAGCTGCTTTTTCTTTTTTTTATATATATTCTTCTTATTCTCGTTTCCTTATTTTTACTTTTCTTCTTTTGCTTTTGCTTTTATATTTTTTTTTTTTTTTTTATCGGAAACTTGCATTGAAAATACCGCACATGACAACACGAAGAACGCAATGTGAAATGAAACTTGTTGTATGAGTTTCTTACTTTTGCTAAAAATTGGCGGCTCGTGGCGGCATTTTCTCAATGTGTGTGTGTGTGTGTGTATATACAAATGTATATATCAGTATATGTAGGGGGGTATGTGTATGTTGTGTGTTCTGAAAAAAAAATGGGGTAGGGAGCCATGAGTATGAGTTAATGCACAGACGTGCTAAATTTGGAAATGAAATTTAAGAAAATGAAGCTCAATTTGAGGCTCAAAACGACGAAGACAAAGTTAAAAACTCTCTTGTTGAAAGTCTTCGCCACTGACGTCAGGCAGGGAATGAAAAAAAAGTTTGCTGCTGCTGCTGCTGCTGGTGCTGAAGAAGTAAGCTAAATATGAAAAAAAAAAAGAGTATGGCGCTCGCTTGCGCTTGACTGCTGCCAATAAATTAACAACCTGCTTGAGCTGCTGCTACTGCTACTGTTGCTGTTTCTGCTATTGTTGTTGTTGTTGTTTTTTCTCACACACGTAGTAAAAATACACGCGTGGCCAATTTAAATTCAGTGTTGCATACATTTTTGAGGCAAGGTGACGCCCTTCATCATATTTATAAAATTTATGCAACAATTTTTGCATAAAAACATCGCTTGCCACGCCCACAAAGCACAACACAGCAGAGCTGAGCAGCAGAGCATACAACACTTGAGCGTAACAGCAATTTAAAAATGGCGCAGAATAAATTGATTTAATATAGAAATAAGAGAGAGAAAGAAAAAGAGTAAAAGAAAGAGAGAGAGAGAGAGAACAACAAATAAAAAGATAGAAGGGAAACCAAACAGGCAGCTTCTAAATTTGATAAGTCGTGAATTTTTAATGAAAGCTGAAAGATGTAGAGATAGAGAGAGACAAAGAGAGTTAGAGAAGAGAAACAAGAAATACTCAAAACTCATACACCCCACCATATAACTCCATCCCCTTGATGTTAAACCCAATGCAAAAATCCTTAAGTATAGCCAACTTAAGACGCTGCTGCCGCTGTTGCTGTTGCTGCTGTTGCTGTTGGCAGAGTTTAATCCCAAAGTGGAGAGTGCTCCAGAGACTAAGACCCAATGTATTTATGGGATACGTTGGTTTTAGAGACAACGGCCTGCAACAATTTCTGTTTTTGCTTTCATCTCTTTCCCATTCCCTCTCTCTCTCTCTCTCTCTCATCTTGCTCATTTGCTTACGCTTAGTATTTTACATAGTAAAATTGGTCTTGCCTTTCACACTCTTTCTTCTGGTCTCTTGTCTATTTTTAAGGACCAACTGAAGTGCGGAGCTCTAGACTGAAAACCTCGACCTCGAGTCATAAATTGCGCCACTGTGCTGGCATTATAACAATAAGTCACAAATACAACAACAAAAGCAACACACAAAACACAAACACAAACAATCACACATATACGATGCATAACTTGTGGCATAGCTAGCAATTTTCATATACCTCTCTCGCTCACTCTCGAGACAGACATAATCGAGATCAATATATATGTACATATACATATATATAGTATTATGACTTTGATGTATGCAGTAGTTGAAGTTTAAAGCCAAAGCTAAAGTTATTTACTATAAAACAAAAAAAAAAAACAATGAATATTCTGTAAACTTTTTGTTAAAATATCACATACGTCAAATACAGTAGACACTGTAAACTAGACAAGTTTTTAGCATAGGGTGTAACAAGCATATAAAGACAACAAATTCACTTGAGTATGCAACATACTGATGCTACTGTGCTGCCACATGTGCGTGTGGGCGTCTTTGTATGTGTAGGTATATGGGTGTGCGTCTGTGTGTCACTTGGGAAAGTTAGATTAGGCAAGAGTGGAAGAGAGCGAGAGAGAACACAAGCAGAGATGCTGCACATGGTCCAAGCGGCGGACGTCATTTGTGCAAACATAAAAGCATTGTAAACAAACATGGCAGAGCTTAACTTCCTCCTAGCATATCCCAAACCCAAAGTGTGTGTGTGTTCCCCTTTTTTTGTCCATCCTACTTAGCCGAGACACCCTAACACACAGACACAAACACACACACACACACACACACACACACACACACACACACACACACAAACATATACAGGGACAAAGCTTAGAACCCCAAGCTAAAAGTTAAACCGTTAAAATTGGTTTACGTGTGCACTAGGGATACAGAAATTGCCCGGAGGAGCTAAGCAGCAGGAAACAGAAAAGGCTGTAGACTAGCATAGAGATAGTAGATATAGTATAAATGAAGAGAGAGAGAGAGAGAGAGACGGGGAGGGAGAGAGAAACACACGATGTATTTGCGTCTGACAGAAAACTATTGTTTGGGTGGTCCTATGGTCCTATATATGTGTGTGTATGTATGTCTCTGTGTTTAGTGTTCCTGCTTTTGCCTTTGCTTACTCTAGTTCTTTACATTGTTATTGTTGCTCTTGTTGTTGTTGCTGTTGTTATTGTTGTTTTTGTCGTAGTTATTCTCTTATCTAACTTTGATGCTATTTAGTTTCGCTGTCACTTTGCTAGTTTCCACTTTCAGTCTATCTAGGATTAGATTCCCTTTCTTTTTTTTTCTGCTACTTTTGCTAGCAACTTTTTGCTTCAAGCTTAAGTCTCGCTTAGTTTAACAAACGTCGTTTGCAAACGTGAGTTCAATTTCCCATCAACTGCATACTAAAATGAAATTCAAATTGAAAACTCTTGTATCCTGTCAAAAAAAAAAAAATAAAAAGAAAGAAGAACAAGTTATAAGAATAAGTAGACTTTTATATATAAGAATAATAATATATTCAATTGCTTTGGAATGACTTATAAATAATTTTTCAACTTTCTTTTACATAAAACTTTTGTCATTTTTAAATTGACACTGCAAAATATTCTTATTTGAGATTTAATGAAAATTTTGTTTCATAATTCTACATTTGGAATTTGGAAATCAAATTTTTTATTAATGGCAAAATTTCAATGTTTTTATTTACAAGTTTCTTTGAACTTAAATTAATCGCTTAAAGTTATCTTAACAAACTAAGAAGCTTACTATATTATATAGCTAATATATCCTAGATCTATGGAATATTAACTCTTTATTTTGGCACAGTAATTACAAAGCATTTCTGCCATTTCGTTTATTTAAATCGAATCCATATAAAGATGTCCTTTATATCGATTCGATTTAAATAAACGAAATGGCAGAAATGCTTTGTAATTACTGTGCCAAAATAAAGAGTTAATATTCCATAGATCTAGGATATATTAGCTATATAATATAGTAAGCTTCTTAGTTTGTTAAGATAACTTTAAGCGATTAATTTAAGTTCAAAGAAACTTGTAAATAAAAACATTGAAATTTTGCCATTAATAAAAAATTTGATTTCCAAATTCCAAATGTAGAATTATGAAACAAAATTTTCATTAAATCTCAAATAAGAATATTTTGCAGTGTCAATTTAAAAATGACAAAAGTTTTATGTAAAAGAAAGTTGAAAAATTATTTATAAGTCATTCCAAAGCAATTGAATATATTATTATTCTTATATATAAAAGTCTACTTATTCTTATAACTTGTTCTTCTTTCTTTTTATTTTTTTTTTTTTGACAGGATACAAGAGTTTTCAATTTGAATTTCATTTTAGTATGCAGTTGATGGGAAATTGAACTCACGTTTGCAAACGACGTTTGTTAAACTAAGCGAGACTTAAGCTTGAAGCAAAAAGTTGCTAGCAAAAGTAGCAGAAAAAAAAAGAAAGGGAATCTAATCCTAGATAGACTGAAAGTGGAAACTAGCAAAGTGACAGCGAAACTAAATAGCATCAAAGTTAGATAAGAGAATAACTACGACAAAAACAACAATAACAACAGCAACAACAACAAGAGCAACAATAACAATGTAAAGAACTAGAGTAAGCAAAGGCAAAAGCAGGAACACTAAACACAGAGACATACATACACACACATATATAGGACCATAGGACCACCCAAACAATAGTTTTCTGTCAGACGCAAATACATCGTGTGTTTCTCTCTCCCTCCCCGTCTCTCTCTCTCTCTCTCTCTTCATTTATACTATATCTACTATCTCTATGCTAGTCTACAGCCTTTTCTGTTTCCTGCTGCTTAGCTCCTCCGGGCAATTTCTGTATCCCTAGTGCACACGTAAACCAATTTTAACGGTTTAACTTTTAGCTTGGGGTTCTAAGCTTTGTCCCTGTATATGTTTGTGTGTGTGTGTGTGTGTGTGTGTGTGTGTGTGTGTGTGTGTGTGTTTGTGTCTGTGTGTTAGGGTGTCTCGGCTAAGTAGGATGGACAAAAAAAGGGGAACACACACACACTTTGGGTTTGGGATATGCTAGGAGGAAGTTAAGCTCTGCCATGTTTGTTTACAATGCTTTTATGTTTGCACAAATGACGTCCGCCGCTTGGACCATGTGCAGCATCTCTGCTTGTGTTCTCTCTCGCTCTCTTCCACTCTTGCCTAATCTAACTTTCCCAAGTGACACACAGACGCACACCCATATACCTACACATACAAAGACGCCCACACGCACATGTGGCAGCACAGTAGCATCAGTATGTTGCATACTCAAGTGAATTTGTTGTCTTTATATGCTTGTTACACCCTATGCTAAAAACTTGTCTAGTTTACAGTGTCTACTGTATTTGACGTATGTGATATTTTAACAAAAAGTTTACAGAATATTCATTGTTTTTTTTTTTTGTTTTATAGTAAATAACTTTAGCTTTGGCTTTAAACTTCAACTACTGCATACATCAAAGTCATAATACTATATATATGTATATGTACATATATATTGATCTCGATTATGTCTGTCTCGAGAGTGAGCGAGAGAGGTATATGAAAATTGCTAGCTATGCCACAAGTTATGCATCGTATATGTGTGATTGTTTGTGTTTGTGTTTTGTGTGTTGCTTTTGTTGTTGTATTTGTGACTTATTGTTATAATGCCAGCACAGTGGCGCAATTTATGACTCGAGGTCGAGGTTTTCAGTCTAGAGCTCCGCACTTCAGTTGGTCCTTAAAAATAGACAAGAGACCAGAGACAAGAGAGAGAGAGAGAGAAAGAGTGTGAAAGGCAAGACCAATTTTACTATGTAAAATACTAAGCGTAGCAAAATGAGCAAGATAGATAGAGAGAGAGAGAGAGAGAGAGAGAGAGAGAGAGGAATGGGAAAGAGTATGAAAGCAACAAAAACAGAAATTGTTGCAGGCCGTTGTCTCTAAAACCAACGTATCCCATAAATACATTGGGTCTTAGTCTCTGGAGCACTCTCCACTTTGGGATTAAACTCTGCCAACAGCAACAGCAGCAACAGCAACAGCGGCGGCAGCGTCTTAAGTTGGCTATACTTAAGGATTTTTGCATTGGGTTTAACATCAAGGGGATGGAGTTATATGGTGGGGTGTATGAGTTTTGAGTATTTCTTGTTTCTCTTCTCTAACTCTCTTTGTCTCTCTCTATCTCTCTCTAGTCTTTAGCTTTCATTAAAAATTAGCAACTTATGCGATTTTAAAGCTTTGCCTGTTTCGTTTCCCTTCTATCTTTTTATTTGTTGTTCTCTCTCTCTCTCTCTTTTTCTTTTACTCTTTTTCTTTTTCTCTCTCTCTTATTTCTATATTAAATCAATTTATTCTGCGCCATTTTTAAATTGCTGTTACGCTCAAGTGTTGTATGCTCTGCTGCTCAGCTCTGCTGTGTTGTGCTTTGTGGGCGTGGCAAGCGATGTTTTTATGCAAAAATTGTTGCATAAATTTTATAAATATGATGAAGGGCGTCACCTTGCCTCAAAAATGTATGCAACACTGAATTTAAATTGGCCACGCGTGTATTTTTACTACGTGTGTGAGAAAAAACAACAACAACAACAATAGCAGAAACAGCAACAGTAGCAGTAGCAGCAGCTCAAGCAGGTTGTTAATTTATTGGCAGCAGTCAAGCGCAAGCGAGCGCCATACTCTTTTTTTTTTTCATATTTAGCTTACTTCTTCAGCACCAGCAGCAGCAGCAGCAGCAAACTTTTTTTTCATTCCCTGCCTGACGTCAGTGGCGAAGACTTTCAACAAGAGAGTTTTTAACTTTGTCTTCGTCGTTTTGAGCCTCAAATTGAGCTTCATTTTCTTAAATTTCATTTCCAAATTTAGCACGTCTGTGCATTAACTCATACTCATGGCTCCCTACCCCAATATGCCCACAGAACACACAACATACACATACCCCCCTACATATACTGATATATACATTTGTATATACACACACACACACACACATTGAGAAAATGCCGCCACGAGCCGCCAATTTTTAGCAAAAGTAAGAAACTCATACAACAAGTTTCATTTCACATTGCGTTCTTCGTGTTGTCATGTGCGTGTTCAATGCAAGTTTCCGATAAAAAAAAAAAAAAAAAAAAATATAAAAGCAAAAGCAAAAGAAGAAAAGTAAAAATAAGGAAACGAGAATAAGAAGAATATATATAAAAAAAAGAAAAAGCAGCTCTGAAAAAAAAACACGTTGGTGCCCAGGAAGAATTCAAGACCGTGGCGAACCAAAGTAATCTTTGGCCTAATAGCCATAAAACAAACATTAAAACCAGGCAAAAGGAAACCTACTTATTATCAAGGGGCGACGACGACGACGACAACAACGACAACGACATCACATTGCTTATAGATGATATACGCTAGTATTATATATATACACATATACATATATATACTATATTCATGTCTATAAAACGTTTATGTTCGTCCTTGGCGTCAAAGTATACTCCAAAATGTACAGTAGTAAATTCTTAGCGTGATTTTTCAGGCTCATTGATTAATTTTATTAGGCATCAAAAAAAATAGAAAAAAAATTTTACAAGTGAATTGAAAAATAAATATAAATTAAATTTTTTTTTAAGACTATTAAATGATTTTATAGACATTGTAAAATAGATTATTCAAATAGTTCATTATTTTATGGCAAGTATATACCCAATAATGACAAATATATATATATATATATATATATATATATATATATATAGAAAATACTAAGAAGCATAGAATAGATTATAATGAGAATATTAACGCCAAAATGCGTTAAACTTTTCGACCAAAGTTCTCTGGGCAAGTCTGAGCTTCAATAAATTATACGTTAACGATAAGTAGATATTCTTTTCTTTTGGCTTTTTTTTTTGTTTTTGCTTGGTTTTTATGGGCAAAACAGTAAATGGCCAAAGCGAAAAGACAAAAGAAGAAAATGAAAACGAAGACTAAGAATATGAACGTGACGCCATCTTTAACATTTGGGAAGTAACAATTCTTTGTTTGTGTATGTGTGTGTGTGTGTGTGTAAAAGGAGAGCGTAAATCACACAAACAAAAAAAAAAAAGTAAAATTTGAATTGCGATATTAAGTATACGCCAAGTGAAGCAAGCAACATACGATGATAAAGTATAAATAGTCAACACTGTGTATATCAGGTAAACGATGACGCAATTAAAATTAACATGTGAAACGGAATCCACGTGTCTTGGATCCTTTTCATGAAGCTCAATTTAAATCATTTAATCACCTGTCACATTTTCAATGCTACTCGCAAATTCATTGATATGTCAAAGTTGAAAGCAATTGCAAATATCTTTCACTCTCCTTCTCTCTCATTCTCATTCTCCTTCTCTCTCATTCTCATTCTCATTCTCTCTCACTGTCTCTCACTCTATCATTGTAAACGTGTCGTATGTGCTTGGCATAATTGCCAGGCTTTAACTAAGACCCAAACCATGGAAATCATTTTGAATGATGTATGGCAACAAAACAAGTTAACTATATATATGGCATATATATATAGTATATATAACTGTACAATAGTAGTATATAAAATCGATTTTGAGGTTCATTCAACTTGATAATTACATTTAGATGCGACTGCATTGCATATAACAATTGCAACATCAAATTAAGCTGATTTGCAGCATAGAGAAACAGTTGCTTTCACTGCTCATGGCAACAAAACAGTTGTATATCAATATATATGTATATATAAGAGAAGTACAGTAATGGTGGCAAAGTCAATTCAAGCTTAACACATGGACAAAGCACGTGCATGTCAAAATTGAGTTTGTTCAATTAGTTAGCTGGAAGCAACATAAGCCAAGCAGCATACAAATCAAAAGCAATGCCAATGGCATAAGAATTATGCAATTATTGCATGCAAATGAATGTAGAACAAAGCTAGAGAACAAATATAGTTATATATAGATACATATATATATATTTATTATCAGTTATATATATAACTGATTAAATAACTAGACTATTGTCTATATTATTTCATTGTATTAGAAATATATATTTTTTTATAAATTATTTTGAATTTTAGTTTTTTTTTTTTGTTTAGATTTTATGGTGTCTTTAGAGCGTTTGAAAAATCACGTGCTGTGCTTGCTTTGCCTTAAAAAATCCAAAGGGAAAATATATTCATTAAGCACAACACGAACTTTGGCCTAGTTCTAAATCCCCAAATACATCTATATAGTATAACAGTTAAATATGCACACATACTAAAGTTTACACACACACACACACACACACATAGAGAGAGAGAGAGAGAAATAACTTTTATTTGGCAGTGTTGTGCTGCTGTTTGGAGATGTTGTTCTTGCTGCTGCTGCCTTGTAGCATGCAATGGGCGTCACGTAATCTTATATATACTATATATAGTATATATATTTGTCTATCTATATAAACACATACATATATAGTATATATTTTGAGAGAAACATGTTCGTGTCTAAAATTCTTGTCTTGTTAATACCTTCCCGTCCTTTACCCCTTTGCACAGTTATCAGCATCTTTTGGCAGCATTAAAAATCTGTCAGAAGCATGGTTTTGATTTTAAAATAGACTTTATATACAGCAGATTTAAAGAGAGACTCAAATTACTTAACTATAGAATATTGCATATTTCTTTTGATTTCTTTGTTATATAACATAAAATAAAATAAAATCTATGAATGATTTCTCTGTACAAATAGAAATAAAAATGGAATATTACGGGATTTCCAACTGTCTTTCTATGAAAGAAAATATTTCGATTTGGTTTTTTATTTTTCTTCTACAATTTTTCCCTGCAACAGCTGTTGACTGTGGTTAAATTAACAAAAAATTGGGCGTGGTCAGCATACAAATCATAGAACAAAAAAAAAAAAGTTTGTAGCTTGTTCAGAAATACGAAACAAATTGAT
>JBAMBR010006123.1:0-17353 GCA_037044475.1 Zaprionus obscuricornis | reverse complement strand
TTAATGTCTCTGACTGGGCTTCGATGAGATTATAGACCAATGATTCAATTGCAGCTTTGAGTGTAACGCAATCACGAGATTGCAGAACACAAACGCGTGCAGCCTGCTGCAAATGGAGACGCTGCGTCAATGTTTCGAATTGCTTCAAGTGATCTGAATGATTTATGCCAGTCAGTAGTGCTGCAGTGGGTAGAATCTCAGTACTTCCTTCCTCTCGCTTGGCTGTAATAAACTCGACCAGTTCATCCAATGTCCGTGCATTGCTCGACATTTGCATCTGGAGGATATGTGAATCGAATTGATTCCAACATTCCGTGTAGGCGGCATAGAACGGTTGTGAAGTGAGTTCCTCTCCGAGAATACTATTCGAAGGGTTCTCGGTTCGCTTCCGTTTGTTGGCAGAATATTTATTGGCGCGTGTGGCGCCATTTTTGTAAACAAAACAACCCTATAAGAATTTCAAAATATTACTTTAAATTGCAATTTATTTATTAATTTACATTTTTACCTTTGAAACAGATATGGTCGGATCCATGACTTTTGCCTTACTAAGCACTAGAACAATTTTTGTTTATGTCAGCTTTGTGCCAATTAAAGTTTATTCGCATCAGCAACAAAACACAAAACACAGTACACAAAATAAAAACAGCTGCTGCGCGCCAAATATACGTTGCAATTACATCGGCTGCGGTAAAAAGTGTTACCCAACATATGAAATATTATCGATATTTTTCATTTAATAAGCCGCGTTGATTTAAAATGTTTAGATCGTATCACTAACTAAATCTAGTTTCATCTAAACATTATCAATTTACGAATTTATTATCTATTCAGACTCTATGGTACGGTTAACAGTAGAAGAAATACAAAAAAGTAGCATTGAATGCAATTACGATGCTGTTGCTTATAGAAATGTAGAAGCACTCACCCATTTTAAATTCATAACGGTATCAAAATGTACATGTTATTGTTTGAATACTTAATAATACTTTACTAACTTAATTTAGCATACTTTACGTAGTATACGTAAATATTTTTTATGAAACCTAACTCAAGCTTTTCATATTTCAAACTGTTGAAAAAAGTGATAGCCATAAAATGAATGCATTGCCGATTATTTGACAACATTGTATGCGCAGAGTTGTCGAACACTGGGTACAATTTCGCGCATTAAATCGCAGATGATGCGATTAATAAATTTTACTTGCTCAGTTAAAATGAAATGATGGACGACGAATTAGATATATATGATGATTTGGACGACTTTCAAGCGGCGGAAGATAAGGTAAATACATAATAATGTTAGCGATAACGCAAACTTATTCTCATGTTCACAGAAAACAAAAGAACTACAAGAATGGGAAACAAAATATGCAAACGCGCAGGTGGAAATCGCCGATTTGCAGACACAAAACAAATTGCTGGAAAAAAAGGTGAAAATAATGGAAGTCAATTTTCAAAATCTACTCGATACAGCAAAGGCCGAAATTAAACGAAAGGATACATTGATTACTCAGTTGCGAAAAGAGTATGTTATAAAAATATATTACAAAATTGCATTTTACATTTATGCTAAATATTTTTTCAGGAAAGATGACATTTGTTTTAGACGTAAAAAACCTTCAAGGTTTACAGCGACTACCGAACTGCTCCCGACTGATGCTCCATATGAAAATATCGACAATGTCAACCCTGAGACAGTGGCCCAAAACCAACAGTTTCAGGAAGAGACTGAGAGCGAGAGTAAAGATCATGAGAAAGTTATTCAATTTCGTAGTCAAAACAAAGAAGAGCGAGATGGAGTTAAGGAACGAAGGCATCCCGATCACGAGAAAATTGAGCGTGAAAAAGAATATCATAGCCACAAAAGGGAAGTAGATAGAGATAAGGGACGAGACCGAGTCCGAAGTCAGGAGAAAAAAGACGATCGCGATCGCGAATATGGGAAAGAAGATCCAAGGCGAGGCCAAGGCCGACAGTGGGAACGAGATCGAAGGAGAGATGATCAAGCTCAAAGCGACGGAGATCGAGATAGAAATCGAGACAAAGGGAATCAAGGACGAGATAGAGAAAAAAGAGATCACGACAGAATCCGCAGTCAAGAAAAAGATCAAAGCCAACGTCATGCTAGAGATTATGTTCGCGATAGATCTCGTCATCAAGATCGTGAGAAGGGAGATCGTGAGAAGAGAGATCGTGAGCAGGGAGATCGTGACAAGACAGATCGAGAGAAAAGAGATCGAGAGAAGGGAGATCACGAAAAAGTAGATCTTGAGAAGACGGATCGTGAGAAGACAGATCGTGAGAAGGGAGACCGACTGAAAGAAGACCATAAGAAAGGAGATGGTGAGAAAGTAGAGCGAGAAAATGCAGATCGAGAGAAAGCAGATCGTGAGAAAGTAGATCGAGAGAAGGCAGATCGTGAAAAAAGAGATCGTGAGAAGGCGGATCGTGAAAAAGAAGATGGTGAAAAAGCAAATCGGATGAAAGTGGATCGAGAGAAAGCAGATCGTGAGAAAGAAGATCGCCAAAAAAATTATGATCGTAAGCGGAAGTTGGATCGACACCTCAGCAAAAGTGGCAGTCCCAGTAGAAAACTGGAAGCGAGCAGCAGCAAAAATTCGAGGATATCAACAGAAGATATGAAGAGTCACTCCCGTTCCCCTTCAAGCCACGGCAGTAGCAACAACAAAAACAGGTAAATTTCTAGATAAAATATGAAATATTTTAAACATTACTTTAGCTGCTTACAAAGATATTAAATTCATTATTTTCAGTGAATCCGAGAAATCTTTATCAAGCGAAATGGCTAACAATTCAAAGACTTTGGAGACATGCAAGCGTAGGAGCCCAAGAAAGCTATCAAAGGATCAATGCAGTATTACCCAATGTGTCCAAGTGCAGCAAGATGTGTTGTACAATGCAGAACCAATAACTCCCATACCAGAAAATCAAAACGCAACTGATATCCAAACAAATAGCGACGAGACGACAACAAGTGTACAAAATCTAGTTCAAGAACTATTTGTAAATGATGCTAAAGTTATTGAATCAATTCCGGGTCTTACACATAGGGCTGATAAGGCAGTTGTTCAGGAAGTAGTCGAAGTAGAAGTACGGCAAGTTCAGGAAACAGTCGAACATATTCCTGGTCTTACACATAGAGCTGACAAAGCAGTTGTTCAGGAAGTAGTTGAAGTAGAAGTACGGCAAGTTCAGGAAACAGTCGAACATATTCCTGGTCTTGCACATAGAGCTGACAAGGCAGTTGTTCAGGAAGTAGTTGAAGTAGAAGTACAGCAAGTTCAGGAAATAATCGAACATATTCCTGGCTTAGATCTAATAGCAGAGAAAAAAGTAACAAGCGATGAAGTGAATCAAACCGAGAATATGGTTCAGGGAGAATCTGAACATATTCCAGGACTGGATTTGCATAGCGAATCACAGATCGTAGAGACTGCAGAAGCAAACAAACTAAATTCAAATGGAAGCATAACCGAATCGGTCCCAATGGAAATCGATGATTTTGCGGAAGACACTATTCAAATGCCAAGTCTAATTTTAAATGAACAAGATGTGCCCGAAACTGAACTTTTGGAGGAGCAAGATCAGCAGGCGAAGGAAATGCAATCATCGTTAGCACAAGACACAAATGAATCTCAAAACATTATAAAAAGCGTAAAGGAAACGGAAATATTACCAAGTTTACAGTTGAATGAAGCGGATGAGATTGAAGAAAAGGAAGTTGAAAAGCAGTCTCAACACTTGCAGGAGGTCAATAAACAGATTCCAAGCCTGTCTTCAAATGAAGAACAAATTCACAATGCAGACGATAATATTTCCACTTTGAATTTAATTGCAAATGTTAAAAAGACGTCATATTCGACAAATATTGAAATGAAACAGTTTCAACTTGAAATTGAACATAAATCGTTGGGCGAAAAAGTTGACATAAATAAATTTCAAGCCGTTGTCAATAATACGCCCAAAATAAATCAACCAGAGACTGAAAATGCAGTTAAAACACGTGCTGCTAACGTCGTTAACATTAAGGAAGTAGAAAAATCTGAAGATGTAATATCAAAAGTTGATGTAGAAGCTGAACACTTAAAAAATGAAAAAGAAATTATAATAATAGACGAAAGTTTAATTGTAAAAGATGCTGAGACACAGAAAAACAATGAAGAGATGAAGAATGAAGAAACATCAGTTGAAGATAATTGTAAATCGCCATATACAAAAGTTTCTGATGGCACAGCTGCCTCATCCGGCAATTCTACGGAACTTTCTGAAGATAAAAAACTAACATATAGTCGACAAATGCGTTCAAGTCATGATATAGAAATAATCGAAGATTTACGTTTACCAGTTAAGATGGATATAGAAGATATTGCCGTCAAAGTGGACAACCATGAAAAGTGTGAGAAGCTAAATTCAACTGAAATGCAATTACTTGAGCAGCCAACACCTGTAGTCAAGAATGAAAGAGAAGAAAAGGTTGAAAAGCAATCAATAGATGAAAATGAATCTATGCTTAAACAACAAAACAATATTGATTCTAAAATTGCCACAACATTATCACCAAAATCTTTGTCTATCGCTCCTGATGTTATGTACGCACAGCCAGATTCAACCAAAATTGATCATAACGATGATGAACTGGCTGTCGAGAGAGTTTTGGATATATTAAATGAATCGAAAGAAATAATTCCAGAACAACTAAATACAACAAGTTATTCCAATTTAAGCCTGGATGCAGATAATATTGAGAAAGCTCTGCAACAGCTGCATCAATCTCAGAACGAGAATCAACCGGACGAAGCAACTGTGACATCAACTTCAATGAAGCCGCCACCGAAAGATTTAATTCAAATGCTAACAGAATCGCCAGTAAAACCGCTGAATGAACCGAAAAAACCAGCAGCACGCACAGCTAGTGAACGGATAAAAGATGGCAGCATAACGCCAGAGAGATGTACCGAGACAGCATTAATAAAAAGAATCAAAATGAGTCCAACCGATGAACAGTTGGTGCCCCAGACGCCTTCAAAGGAGAATGATGAAATTGATCCACATCCAGAAGAAGTGAATGTTACGATTGATGAGACCATTCATAATGCTAGCGCCTTGGATGAGCAGCCAAGTTTCACTAGCGTCAGCAGCGAGTCTTCCATTGTGACTAAACGTTGTTCCCTGGGTAATTCTGATTATCAATTCGAGCGAGTTAATGATGAAGTTGTTCTACGTGTTACACGTCGTGCACGTCGACGTCGAGCAAATCCACCAGCTGCCATTAATGAAACATAATTTAATTGCATTTTATACATATGTAGTATCATGATTGGCAATAGATTTGCGCTGTAGAAATTATTATTATTATTTATGTAAAGAAAAATGTATTAATGAAAGAAATACATTCTATATTTATACAATGAATTTGTGATGATAAGTTTAATAAACATTTGATTTTAATGAAGTATATGAAATAAATATATAGATATTATATAATTATATGTTTTACATATTTTATTTTATTAAAATAATTAATTCTGTAACTCTAAAATATATTTTCGTTGCATACATAAAAAGCTTTTCATCATGACACGAATTGTATCATGATGGTAAATCTTTATAAAGTTTTATACCACGAATAGATGATCACCCACGAGTAAAAGAATACCACTGTACAGTAAAAGAATTATAATAGAATTTTTACGTACATATGTATATATCGATATGAAAATACTCACCCATTACACAATATTCGGGAATCCTTGTTAAACTGTTAAATACATTACAGATATTATCCCAAATGAAAACACAAGTTGTATTTGTAAGACGAATAACACTTGTGACAAGGTAACAAATTACAAGTGCTTTATATTTCTATATATTTATATGGATGTATAGTGAGAAAATTATATCATTATTAAAATTCAAGAAGTCTGAGAATTATGAATTTTTGTACCTTATAAATTGATACGAATAGCAAAACAATACTGACAATGTGAATAATACATATAATAAATTGTATTATATACCAAACTATAATCCCTCTAAGTGCTGTAAATTGTAAATTATTTTCTGTGTATTTTCAGAGAATACATTATTACTACCTATCGATGAAACTTCAACACCACAGAGTATCATATCAACAATTCCCACTATCAGTGCACCCCATTTCAGATCAATGATTGTTAAAAATTTATCAACGGTAAGAATTTTCATTGTCATGCATCTCGATTTTTGTTTAGCCTAAAACATATGAATATATAAAATTTCGATATGTATTTTGTAAATTTTTTAATTATTTGCGCACTGCCTGCTGTGATAGAAAAACAAAAACAACACAAAAAATTATATAAATTATTGTTTATTTATTTATTGTAAAACAAATAAAAATCAAAATAAAAAAACTATTTAAATTAATATATTTTCAAATTAACAATACGATAGAATTTATGCGATTGTGTTGCAATGCCAACGATAGTAAATGTAAAACATTGAGTTATCGATCGATCAAATTAGTATATTTGTCTATGTTATCGGTTTTTTATTGAAATGAAACTAATAAAATTATTATATTGTAAATTGATCGATAAATTGACAATACAATTTATACAATTGCCTTTCAAAGTAAATGTCATCGATAGTAAATGTAAGTCATTATCGTTATCGATCTACTAAATTATCTATTATATTGTAAATTGATCGATAAATTGACAATACAATTTATACGATTGCCTTTTAAAGTCATCGATAGTAAATGTAAGTTATTATCGTTATCGATCTACTAAATTATCTTCAGTGTATTTATCTATTTTATCGCATTATTTCTTCACTTTTCCACTGTTTTATTCCTGTTTCTTCTTTTCTTCTTCTTCATCGCCAAGCAGAAATTGTCGCACACTTTTAATTTTAAAGATCGGTACCGATAGCAGTGCACCTAAACAGGCACCGATCCAGTAGACAATAATATGCTCCAAATTGCTATGGCCCCGGCAGCCCCATTTAAGGGCTGTTGCCAGCACGGGGTTGAAATAACCGCCGGAGAAATTGAAGGCTGCAAGCAGGGCGTAATTAAAAGCGTAAACTTTTTGAGAGGACACTTGACAGCTATGTGGGAACCACGTTCGAGACGGGCGAGAACTTACCTGCCACAACTAAACTGGTGCCGATAAATGAATCGATATAGCTACTAAACTTTGGCTCCTTAACGCTCAAAGCCTTTGATACCAGACGACAGAGCAATGTCGCCACACCTTCAATGGCAGCGCCCAGATATGGACTAACCTGTAAATCGGCATTACATTCCTCAAATGCTCGACCCTTGTGTGTTTCGGCAAATTCCAGCCACCAGAAGACCTGAACAAAGCGATATACACAACAACCGCCCATCAACTCTGCCCATGTACGCAATGCCATCTCTTTAAAGCTGGTGCGTCCCTCAAGTACATCCTCCATATGTGTATACGGACAGGCGGATGCATCGCCCCACACCTTGCCCCACCATACAGTGAGCATAAATAGAATTATCGCATAGGTCGCAACACCAAAATTATCGGCAACTGTCAGAATATTGATAAATTTTTAAATTTTTGCTAATTACTATGTAAATGACAAAATGGCGACTTACCGATGATAAGCTCAAAGCAACAGGCACAAAGCTCGGCAGCGGCGATAGCTTCGTTCATTAGAACCGGGACGATGCCTTCTCTATTAAGGACTCGTCGGCTTACGCGTCGTGCGATCTGTGCTGCAATGCAGCAGCCGACGATGAAGCCGCCGCTGATCCCAAACGATGAAATCGACATGCTGAAAGTTCTAACAAATAATAAAAAAACAAAAAAAAAAATATATAATTTTAATGCGAAATTATTTGATTTGCTTTCTTTTACTTGATTTTGCATACACAAACTCACATACATACAAACATACATACAAACATACATACAAACACACACACACATGAAACTATTTTCTAATTAGCAGCACGCCAAAAATGTGCTAAAAATATTTGTAGCTTGTTGTACAAAATAAATTAACATTGAATTTTATGTTTTTCTCTTTTGTTATTTAACGGTTTATTATATTTATAATAATGATTTTTGTAAATGTTTATACTTCTTATTGTGATTATTTTCAATTATATTTCTTACTTCCCAATATAACTTAAGTTTTTTACAATTATTATTTGTTTCTTTGTTAATAATATATTTATATATATATATATATAATACACATTTATATTTTCAATTTACATACTATGTAAATTCGGTCGAAAACCGCAAAATACAATTGCCAGGCAGCCGTCGATGTCAACTTGGACTGACCAAAAACGCTGCTGTGCATAATTTCACTCTCGCAATTGTCAGTCAACTCATTGTGTCTATTATTATACTAATATCTGGCGCTCACTTTTCTCAGTGCTCATTGTGTCTCAGCTTCGTCATAATTTCCTAGGCCTCTGCGCGTTAATCGATCAGCTGTTATTCTGCTTAAAAAAAAACATTTTTTTATTTTTAATTTTTAAATTTGAATGTGTTTAGAATTTTAAAATCCGTTATAAATAAAAAGTCGTTAAGGTTATCGACACATGTTACGCACAACACAGCTGATTTATCGATATCGTTTATAGCTCTTCTATATTTAACAGTTTTCTTTGAGCTTAACAGTTTTATGTAAGCTAACAGCGTGCAAAGAATTATTTATAGGAATCGCAAAACAAAAGTGAGTCTCGTTTATATAAACAAAATGAATGTTTTAAAACAATTGAATAAAACAGTTGTAACATTTTCACAGTGCTTCCAAGACTGTGCAGTAGGCAAATCATTAAACTACCGCTGTCATGCTGTATTACCAACAATCGACACTATGCCAGACAAATACCCATAACAGCACCGGCAACAACAACAATAACAACAACAGCAACAACAAACGCCGACGCCGCAAGAAAATCAGCTGAAACGGTGGACACTGGTTTTACTGACTGGAGGCCCATCTATCGATTGCCTATGATACGTCTAGTTGCAGCTTTCAATCGTCTGAAAGTATATCAAGCTGTTGTCACTGCAGCTGGAACACCCATGGCCTTTGCCTTATCACAGGCTGGTCAAGTTTCCCCCGATGCATTGGGCATATGTAGTGCTATCGGTGTTAGCGGACTGATGACACTTACACTTGCCAGTTGGGCGGCAAAAAATATCATTGGCTTTATCTATATTAACGAGCAGCAGGATCAACTTAAATTTGCCTATGTTGACTTCTGGGGGCGTCGTAAAGAAGTTCTAGTCGATATTGAAGATCTTTTGCCGGATTGGGAATTACAGCGCACTCGAAGATTTGGTATATATCAGCCTATATGTTTGCGGAACGGTGACAAGAAGCAACACTACAAACTATTGCAACGTTTTGGTGTTATAACAGATCCGTTACTCTTCGAGGGACTTTTCGGGCAATAATGGGTTAATTACTTAAAGAAATTTATATATGAATAATATATGTATATATATGCATATGCATATATCTCAAATTCATTGTAAATAATGTTAGTTAAATAATTGTATAAAAAAAATTAAATATTTTAATATAATTTTTAATGTATTTTATATAATATCAATTTAACTTTATGATTAATTCCTACAATAACAATATGTTTAGCAAGTGTCAACAAAAAAAATGTAAACAATATTAGGTGCAAAATATATAAAAACAAGTCTCTAAATTTTTACTAGTGCTTTGTACTACGATGAGATAAAATCCAAATATATCCAAAAATTCGATCATATCAATTATTTTGTGAGCTGGAATCGTTAATTGAACTTTTCCTGTTTCCCAGAGCTATTGCTTCAGCAACCTATATATACATATGTATATATAAAAAACAGTTTTAAATTCTAGCATATACATAGTATACGTAGTATATATTAACTGACCGTATCGGGCAACTTCTTATGAAAAGTTTCTGGCAACAACAGTGATAATACTCCCGCGATCAGTGACGTTGCACCAAATAGCAACAGAGGCAAGGGTTCATAGTAAGTTCCCTAACAAAAACAATGAAAAATTAAACATAAATATAAATTATAAATTATTATAATACACAATTCTTCTTACCAGCAAAGGCACAAAGGGCGCCAGCATTGCGCCACAACGTGCAAAGGTTGACATGACGCCAACGCCGCCACTGCGTATTATCTAAAATTGAATTTCATATAAGAATCAAATTTTTTATTAATTATAATAATTGTATATGGACAAACCGTTGGCATCATTTCCGCCGTATAAGTATAGATGACAGCAAATGATGCAGTAATACCAAGTTTGCCAAATAAAAATAAGGAAACAATCAACCAATTGGCGCCTGTAAATGAATTCAAATTGTTAATGATTTGCAATTTATTTATTATTTATTAAATTAAACATAAAGTCAAGAAGAATATTCTGAATATATTCAAGACTTTATATTTAATAAATTTATTTAATATTTATTATATTGTTACGTGTTAGTTTATTCGTATGAACTATGTATGTAGAGGCATGCATAGAGAATTTATAAATTTTTAAGTATAAATCGGTTGAAAGTATTATGAATATATATATGTATATATATTTATAGTTATAGTTACCCGTTGTTATATATCCGCTGGCAACACAGGTAAAAGCACAAAGTAATAGCGTGCCGGATAATGCCAAACGACGACCCAATTTGCGCAGACAAATCTATATATATATATATATATATATATATATAATGTTAAAAATAAATATATTTATATATATATAAAATTTGTATATATAATATGATATTTAAAACTAACCCAAGCTAAACTATAGCCAGGAATTTCGATTATACAGACGAGAGCAAAATTTAAATATTTATTGCCACTGAGATTTGTCGAGTTGAGCGAGAGTCCATAGAAGACAATAGCATTGACAGCCCTGGAAAAAATAAAGATAATATTGTGATTAGCTAGTTATACGTATATGTAAGTATTCATATATATAACTTACCATATAAACAACAGTATGATATACCGCATGATAAGACATTTGGAGGCAAAGACCTGTTTAACCGATGGCCAAATCTGTCGCTCTGATAATATTTGATTGTCGGGATTAACATCCAGTTGTTGCTGCTTAAAGCTAGCCATCAGCTCCTGTGATAATTCACGTTGATTGACATGTGCTGCTCTACGGATGATGGCACCAGCCTTCTCATGCTCATTGCGTACTAACAGCCAACGCACTGATTCCGGTACTACCCAAAAGTATATCACAAAGAACAATGGTGGCACCGAGAGTGTGTATTGCAGTAGCTTCCAATCCGATATTAGCCAGGCAGCTAGACCTAACAATGCCTCGCCCACAGCATAGAAATAATTAAGTACAATGGATGTCAATTCACGTTTACGTGGTCCAACCATTTCGACGCCTATGATAAAAGCTAAAGGATATACTCCGGATGTGCCCACAGCATTCAAAAAGGCAAAGATCAGAAAACTTATGTAATCCCATGCCAACGCTTGACCAATGCCCGTTAGGCCCATGAAAATGATGCAAAAGAGAAAAACATATTTTCGGCCAAAACTGATAAAAAGAGAGACAGAGAAAGAACATTTATTTACATATGTATATTAATTTAATATGAATTTAATACTAAAATCACTGATTACTGCACATATGTACATATACGCAGTAATCACTTACCGATCGGCCAGATATCCAGATGAAGCAGTGCCTACAACTAAGCCGGCAAAATGTGTTGTACCAACAAAAGCCAATTTCCAAACATTCTCCTTGCATGTCAGATGCCACTCCTGCACAATCGTATATTCGCCAGATTTGTAAACAAATTCATTGCAGCGTTGCGTACGTTGCGTTAAAAACATTTCAGCATTGCATGTCTCAGTCTCAACCTCTGTCCATTCATTTGTAGTAACGTTTGCAGCGTAACGTAAACAACTATCGCTTGGCGTAAAATAATCGTAACTATCGCGTGAGCCAGGTATTGCTAGCTGCAACCATTTGGTTTGATATTTTGTCGATTGATCATCGCATTCGTCTATGAGGCAACGATATTTTGGTATTCCAGCTGTAAAAACATATGACAAACTATTTGCAGCCGCAAAGAGCACTGGGAGACAAACAAGCAAATAGTTGACTCTTTGATAACGACCAAATTCACCAATCTGCGTGAGTATCTCATCAAAGTCCATCATCGACGCAGCCTGTGCGGCAGCCATTTTGAAAATGTCAACTGGCGTTGCCACCTAATCGTTCAAGTGCTTAACCTTAAATCTGTTCACACGTGTTAAAAACGAAAGTTCCTTGCTGCTCTGTAGACAAAGTGTTTTCTTTTATTGATATTAAATAATGAAAAGTGATAACGAATTAATTATATAGTCTAGTTTACCCAATGAAGACTTTTAAAAATTGTTAAATTAATTCATTAACTATAATTTATTAACTACAGTCGAGTCGCAATAATTCGTACCCCGTCAATTCGAAATTCTCACTAATTCGTAAACATTTTTGTTCCCCTGAAAAGAAATTCAATAAATAATAATAAATAATAAATAATGGAAATAATTCGAAATACTCCATAATTCGTAAAAAATATGATCCCCGTGCCATTTCGAATTATCGAGACTCGACTGTATACTTAACTATAATGCGTTACAAAATATATGAGCAAATCTTAAGACTCTTGTGTCTGGTACAATAATCAATTTCGATTTTTAATGAGTTTCGTCTTACATTTAATGAGCCTAGAAACGATTTAAAGGTCTCTCACTCTCACTCTCACTATCTCTCTCTCTCAACCAATTATTGCAGTACTTAGTATGTTTATGGGTTCAACACGAATTATGAGTTACAAAATTATTGTTTGTGCATATTATTGATGAGGTCATAGGAAAAGTCATTTTAACTTCTTGAGCATTAGATCAATTGCAAGATCAGGAACGGGAATCTGTACTAGCCAAGTTGCATGTCTATAAAGACGCATGCAAACTTGCTGGCAATTGATACAAATTGTTGCATGCATGTTGCACACAGTGTTACATTGAAGTACGTTGACATCTGTCAAGCAATTTAACAAATTTACATCAATCGAATGATTAATCGAGAAATAAACCAGTTCTTATTAATGTGTACTATATATGTACATATGTGCATATAATAGAGCTTAGGTTTTACCCACCCAATAAATATTATCAATGCGTTTTGCAACTCATCGAGAAATCGAATTTCTTATTCATGACGTGCATGTGAATTTTGACAGATTGTTGAAATTGTTAGCCTTGAAATTGAGTTTTTAAATTAAAGGTTATCTGTTTATGATTATGATAAGTCTATGCAGCTATGTACATATGTACTAAAATAGTATATGTAATATATTAGCATTATCTTATCGTTAACTGCAGCCAGACTCAATGGTTGATTGTTGAAACTCACTTGGAACTCAAACAAATCAAAAACAAATTATAAAAGTCATTAATTCTTAATAATACTGCAACCAATTTTTCGTCAAACACTTGACAGCTGTTATTATTATTATTATTTTTTTTTTTGCAATTTGATTTTTCGCGCCGAGCAGCTGTTGGAAAATTGTTGAAAACTTTTTATTTTTTATCTCAAAACCTCGCGACGCTAAGTTTGCGGCTGCACTGAAAATTTCTATAGTGCCGCTAAAAAACATCAATAGAGCTTTCGTTTCATTCTGCCGGCCGGCGGGCTCTGCACTTGGTGTTGCTGCTTCTGCTGCTGCTTATGCCGCTACTGAAAATCAATAAACAGACAAGAGAGCAAAATGCAGCAGACAGTGTGAGAGACAAAACATGTTACGTGCTCGTAAGCTTTTAAGAGAACGACTCTCTTTATTTTTTCTTTGTTGGTTGGTTTTTGATCAGTTCAGTTTTTTTTCATGTGACTTCTTGGAAATTGTGCTTTGGGCTTAATAGCAATTTGAGAAGGCAGCGCAAGCGAGACAAAAAACAAAAATAAACAAAGGAAATCAACAGGAGAAAAAAAAATTGTCTCTTTTTATGGATGATCAAGTAATATATGTATGTACATAAATAAAGGCAGTGTAACAAAGATAATACATAAATAAGCAAATAATATTAATGTTTTCTTTTATATAAATCGTAAACTATATATATATATATATATATATACTACTTATTTATTTAATTTACACACAAAAAAGCATAAATATGTTAAACTATTTGCAGTAATTTTGTTTGATTATATTATTAACCCGGAAACCGGTTGATAACTAATACATTAATACATGTGAAAATTGTTGCATACATCTGTTTATAAATATATAGAACTATTGAAGTTAGTTTAGTATATATGTATGTTAGTTTAGCATATATTAATATATGTATTACATTAATCTAAGACTAACAACTTTAATTCTCATATGAGCTTTGTGATTTCCAAAAAAAAGGTAGTTTTTATCTTGTGCAGAACTACATGGAGCTTACTCACATTGGAAAAAGATGAGACCAAGTAAGTGGCTTTAGCGTATTCAACGTATGAGTAATAAAGAAGAGGCGTCGCTACAAGGGGATTTTCAATGTAAAGATCCTCAGTAAAGTGAACCCCATTGCTACGTACGCTACACAATAAAGACATCAGAGAATAAGAGAGCGCTAAAAACATACTTTGTCTTATCGCAAAAAGCTTCATTGAGCTTCAGTTTGTCATGGAACGTTGACAAGAACGAAACGGTTCGTACGGAGTAAATTCAGTTAAAAGTGTGAAAGAAAGTGGAAAAAAAAGTGAGTGATAAACGTTCGTGTTAAAATGGTATGGTTTGGTAAAAAAAAATCCACTGACGAGGCACACAGCAGCACTGATCAAGCTGTTGCGGTTCAGGATCCTCATACACGTGTCTTTACTACAAGTGCAGCGACTGCAACAACCAAGACAGCTGTGCAGAATTCAACGATCTTTGATGGTAATAAAAATACTGTCACATACACAACAACAAGTCGAACGGTGACGCATACACAAGAGGCACGTGTGACGGAAATGATAACGCGTCGTACACAAAATATAGAAGAAATAAATGAATTCATCAATCGTATGAATGCGAGTGGAGGAATTGGAGCAAGAACCCCTAGCAGCACGACCACCTCCAGTAATAATCTCTATAGTGGCGGCAGCACAAAGCGTACTGGTCCAGCAAGTACCTTGAACGATGTTGCGCTACGTTCGACATCTTCCTTTAAAGCTAGTTCAGAACCAAAGCGTTCTAGTACTATCTTTAAAACGGAACATACAACCATGTCACAGAAGCAAGGACGAAGTGTGACACAGCATGTGGAGACCAATCGGTTTGTACTCAATTCAAAGCCAAAATGGCCGCCAACAACTACAAGTGCAACTACAACAACAGCATCAACAGCATCAACAATGTCATCTCCTTTGCCACTGAAGCCTTTAGACAATTATATTTCGCCTTATTCCAAGACCTCAATTAGTAGTATAAACACAGTGCCTTCTACAAATAAGATAATCCTCTCTTCTCCAAAGATTACTTCAACGCCAAAAACTTCATACCAATATAAATCAACAACAATTCCGCCAACGGCAACCAGCACCAGTACCACCAGCACAGTCAGCACATCGAAACCATTCATTAGTTTAAATTCGAGTACTGGTGCTGTGCCCAAGCGCTATGGTGCCGCTAGCTCTGTAAGTTCTAGGGATGCACATTGTGAAGGTAAACCAAAGTTACCGGAAATTAATACATTCATTAAGAAGAAACTAAAGCCTGCCGAGGTTGTCGTATTCAATCATGAGAAATTTGATACAAATAATGAGACTCGAAATGGTACTGAAAAGGATGTCAAGGTGATTACTGATACCTTTAAGGAGCTCAAGTGCAAGGTACAAGTTATTAAAAATGCAACAATTGCGGAGGTCAAGAGTGCTGTACAGAAACGTAAGTTGAGACTATTGGACTATCTCAGTTTGTTTATTAATTTATCGGTATGTGTATATCGATAATGTATTGCGTTTTATCGATTGTATTTTATTGATCGTACATTGTATCTCTTATCCCTGCATTTATATACTATCTAAATGCATCAAGTTATCAAGTTATAAAATCAAGCTATGTATTTATCAATTTTACAACTAATCTCTTGCTAATTTACAGTGGAACAAAAAAACTTTGATGATCGTTCCGCATTGGTTCTCGTCATATTGAGTCATGGCCGGCGTAATGAGACATTGGCCGCCAAGGATGGTGAATATAAATTGGACGATGATGTTATCTTTCCTATTGTGCGTAATCGAACACTGAAAAATAAACCGAAAATATTATTTGTTCAAGCATGTAAAGGGTCCATGGAAATTGGTAAATTCAAAACTGATGCAATTCAGGTAAATATGATTCACTTGTAATGCCTGAATTTGTTATATTTATTTTACTTATCTACTTAAATAGCCGCATGGAACACCAAGTGAGATTCTTAAATGTTATAGCACTTATGAGGGTTACGTTTCATATCGTGATGAGGATGGTACGCCATTTATACAATTGTTATGCGAAACTCTCAGAAAACAGCCAAATGTAGACATTCAAACAATTATGGATGAAGTTCGTCGATTAGTTAAGGGCTATACGATGTAAGTATAATTCATATAAATATAATATATAAATATTATACCCTTGCAGAAGGTATATTAATTTTGGAAAGGTGCTTATAATATCCCTTAGGAGGCGTGGTAAACTCAAGAAAGTATACATATTCTTAATCAGCGACAGGAGAATAATATACGGTTTCAACCCAAAGTAGTCTCTTAGTTTTAAATCTATCTCAATAAAACTTGGTATACAAACTGCATATGCCCATAAATCCGAACCGTCTCGATCGGAGTACTATATCATATATTGTTGCTGTCGTAGAAACGTTTGGCCGAAAAATAAGTTTTTTCTTTGTATTTAAAGCGATCCAGCTGAAATTTATAGGAATTGTGTTTAGTGACGATTTACATGTTTTATATAAATTTAATACGAATTCATATAGACGCCATAGGAACGATCGGTAGAAAATTAAATTTTTGTATGAAAAGTATAAAGAATGTATAAAAAGAAAATAATTTTATTAATTTATTTATTACACACATTTTTAATTAAATATTTTTATATAAATAAAACAATTCATATTCTGAGAAAGAATTAAAATTTCAGTTACCATTAAAACCGTGAAAATTGCAGATTATGTCAGAGACAAACATGTCAAAATCAACGTATTTTCTTATTTTTAGTTAAATTTCATACTTAACAAATTAAACTTAATTTTCAGGGATGGACAAATACCTACGGTGA